>VZTT01031883.1:1669-43283 GCA_013400855.1 Buphagus erythrorhynchus | reverse complement strand
TTTAAATTGTGATTTACTGGTATTTCAGTTCCAAGCCAACAGAACAATATTAACATTCTCACAAGGATGTGTGAATAAAAGTAATCACTAAAAACACTGAGAGAATATCAGTAACTGTCATTCAGGAAAGTTCTTGCCCTTCCCCCTTGCATCCAGATTTAAATACATCATCCTCTTTAAAGTGGGATTTAAAGCCCATCAATACATCTTTCATCTTAAAGACAGGCCCATGCTGCATGGTGGCATTGTATCTCCCACTACTTAATATTGCAGCAGTATCACAACTCCTGGTGATTGGCAAGAAGAAAGTCTAAGNAGGGCTGCCAGTACAGTTAAACCCCATTTCTCCACTACTTCCAGGGCTCATGGTGCCAATCTCTCCTCCTCCTAACTGCTGATTGAATCTGAATAGCTGTAATCCAACAAGCATGTCTGAAAATGTGGCATATATTTTTTAGCAAGACACATNGATCCTTGCCTGTTGTTATACCCTCCCCTTCATTTTGGAATATCTTGTGTCATGCAAGGCTTAGGACCCTTTCACCCCCCAAATGGGGAGAATATGGTAGAGAAAGTGAACAATGCAATTTTGCAAAAAATAGCATTTAATCTAAAAATGTGCTGTAGCAGACAGCCTACTGTATAGTAAATTCAGCCTTTACTGAGAAAATCCGGGTTTCAGTTTTTAGACTCCATTATTATCCATCTGTTGCACTCAGTTATCATTAACTTAGTGTTTGTCAGGATCCATTAAGGCCAATTAGCACGTCAACAAGCACAGATAATGCAGTTAAATATCCATCTAAAGCCCCTTCATACACGGTTTTCTCAAGCATGTACTGAAGGCAGCAGCAGGGACAGGCATGAGTACCTCCACATAGGTACCTGCTTTATTAATGCTGACCTGGAAGTGACATTTATACAAGACACTATTTGAAATTTGGATTATCAATCACTGGAGCAATTCTTAGCTTACGTGGATACTTATGAAGACAAATGACATAATACAAAACCATGGATGACAAGAAATAAGTGCTTCAGTGTTGTTTCAATTATAATATTGAAGGATGTAAGCCAGATGAAACTGGTGAATTAATTAATACCTTTTATTAGAGTGGCCAGTACAGATGGGAAGAAGCAAGGGAGCACCTCCAGAAACTGAAGTTATAAAAAACAGCCTCAAACCACCGACCAACCAAAACTACCCAAACCACCAAACCACCCCCCAAGCTCCCCAGTTCACAAGACTGGGAAATTTCACATCACAAGGAAATGCATAAAGCACTAATTTCAGTAATGTTTTCTGAATCCAGCTAAGTGAGCCAATAAGATCATCCACAAACATGCAACAATACAGTTTACAGTATGTGAACAAACTTCACCGAGATGACAGCTGCTTCTTTTGGATGGCTTCCAGCTAAATGAATTAATACTTTGCTTAGTAGGAATACATTCTATTTGAATGTTCTTTAAACACCTCATATCAATCATGTACCTCCAGTTTTCTCTGTTTACTTGGAATAGAGTATATCAGCTAAATCCTGAGTATTTGAATGGATCAGCATAACTTCAGGTGTGATTTCTTTAATTTATAAAAAAATGTGTTTCAACAATCTCAAAACTTATACTGTAATATAGTCCTCCACTTCCTTGGATCCATTTGAAATGCATCACTTTATCCTTTCCAAGATAAAGACAGCATGATGGAAGGACTTATAGATCAATCAAACCCCTGAAGAACTTGAATTTTGTTTCAGTTTTGGTTTTCTCTCCATCTTAGCCATACAATTCCCAACTTGGACTATAGTTACAAGTGGAAGAAGGAGAAAAGGTAACAAAATCCCCATAGCTGCTCTTCTTGAATGTGCTGAACCTCAAATGCTTAATACTTCCTAGAGCTCATTTCTACAGTAACAGACTATGTGAGGGAATGTAACACAACAGTTGAAAATCTCAAAACCATTCCACCGTGCTGAACAATTTTTTTATTTGCTCTTATTTTTTTTCAAGAGTGGTTTTTAATTGAATCCAATAACCCATCAGTGCAGATTTTATTTCTAAGTAGGAAAAAATATGCTAAGAACAGAAATAAAACATTTNTCTAAATATATGACTTTTGCTAAAACTTAAATTTGTACTAAAACACTTTTTGACTGGGAACCTCTCTTCTATTTAGGTGCCATTAAATTGCTTTAAAAAGCCTTCTGTTAAAATGGTCTGCAACAATATAAAAGCTTAAATGAATTATTTCATTAACCTAGCTGTAGTTTAATTTGCTTATTACACAGAAATTCTAATAGAAAAACCTGTTTTGTTCATTCTTAATGTACATTTTGTCTACTCTAGAAGGAGACTTTCAAATCACTGGAAATGTAACCAAGACAGGAAACACACAGAATCTGCCATTTTCCAGAGCAAGAACCACACTTGAGAAGTATTGCATAAAGTTATAAGACTATGACTGAGTGTAGGAAAGTATGTTTTAATTCAGCCTGAATTTATCTGACAAAAAAGAAAATCAGTTATGACATAAAAGAACCAGCAAGAGTTACAAGGGGAAAAATTATTGAGAGCCTCACAAAAAGTATCACTACAAAAGCAATAACCCCAGGTCACACCTGTGGTAGAGCACTCTTTTTTTTTTTTTTCCTCCTTAAAAGCATTTGTCTCTTTTTTAATTTATTTTTTTAATGGGGACTTCAAGGCAGTTGTTAAACTAAAAACATCCCTTTAGGTTTGAGATGCAACGAAAAATCAAAATCTTCCTCAATGTACAGCAATATTACATTTCCCCCTAGCAGACTTATTTCATAAAAATGTCAGCTATTAAGTTAACATTATTTAAAGGGCTTTAGTTTGTAGTTACTGAATGCAACCTAAGCTATATCCATAAAGGTCTGACATTGATCCCTGGTTGTATAAAACATGATACAGAGAGGCACTAAATAAATAATCTGTATACTGCTTCCAAAGCATCTCTATTTATCACTGCATTAATGATAAGGATCTGATTTAAAGTGAACCCCAGTGAGGGTCAAATCCGAGCACAAGCTGTAATATGATCTGCAAGAGTGCTGATAACCTGAGACAATATGAAGAAATCCTGTCAGATAAATAAAACAAACCAGTTGTCCATTAAACAGCTCAGAAAGAGGCCAACAAAGCTAAATATGGACTAAACTGTTCTGTTTTTTCTTTTAAATTTTATTTTATTTCCAAGAAGCACAGAAAAGCTACACCTGAAGATTGAGTCAGTCTAAGGCTAAAGAAATAACACTGAAGAGAATAGCAAAGACTGGTCTTTAAAATAACATACAGCCACCCATGAGAAAGTTTAGATGTGTCCTTGCATCTCTCAGAGACCTCAAAAATTACCACTAACCTCTAAAAACTGTAAGGCAATTGTTTCCAAGGCATCATCAAATGTCTGACACGAACATCCCAGATTATAAAAGAAAACTGTGGTTTTTAGGCTTAAATATACGAATTCTTTAAAATCTGATCATGCAAATAAAATATCTCATGACTTACTGAAGAAAATTCTCACTAATCCTTTTTAACAATGCCAAACGTTACAAACTCTCGTGGAAAAACAGGGAAAAATTGTATTTGATCGGTGTCTGTCATAAATACATGAAAAATCCCCAAAGTGTGAGTTGGCAGAGAGCCCTTTGTTAGGTGCAGGCCCACGTGGAACCCCTGCCCAGCACCCTCCTGCCTGGGGCTTCATTCAGGTTGTTTTTAATTCCATTTGGTTCATCAAACAAAGCAATGAGCAGCCCAGGACTGAAAATTGGGAAATTCCCATTCCACGCCATTCTGCTGTCCCCAAACTCCTTCATGCTTAAGCATGTGAAACTAAACAGATCTATTCTGATCTTTTGATCGTTTATGTTATTTTTGTTGTTTGCATTTCAGTAAATAAGCAACATCCCACCACTTCAGGCATGGATTGAACAAACAAAGAACTCTTTGGCCTGAAGACCACACAGATGACACGTCAGGGAGAGAAACCAAAGCACAATTTATCCAGACCTCATGCTCATCTTTACATTTAGAAAGACTCTCAGCTAATAACTGACATTAGAACTACTTTCTATAGCTTATTAAAAGCATTTAATTTAAGCAGAAGAAATAGCAGAAAAAAACTTGCATTATGACACTGCATAAGGTTTTGTTCTACTGGACACAACCTATTGTGCTTAGGTAGGTGCAGAAAACACTTTCAAATTTAATTCACTTTCTGCACACCACAGTCTCACCTATTTTGCTTTGAGCAAGACTGCTTTCCCCTTCAGTTCTATGAGGCTTTACACAAATAAATGAAATAAAAGTATTCTAATTTTCCTGAAAAGTCATGGAGAGAGGTTACAAATATAGAAGGATATGCATTTGCTAAGCAAAAGAGAACATCCCTGTGAACGTTTTCACCTCTTCCTACCTTTCCTAATGATAATGAAAGCAATAATTAGTATAAAAAGGAAGAAACCAGGTACCTACATAAAAGAAAATACGTGACTATTAGAAGTAATAAAGTCAGTAGTGAAGAAAGAATTAGAAAAACAGGAGTATTGTAAGCAATCAAAGCCATTTAGAAGTGAAAGTACAAGAGCATGATAGAGAAATCAGAAGGGATCAGAGTACAATGAAGACAAGATACATGTAATAAATGCTTGGAAAAATAAATGTGTTTACATCTGTGCCTTCCTCTAACTGTTGTGTGTTTTTGGTGTTTCTTAAATATGTTTATTCCATTATTTTCTGGATATTTAAGCACAGTGTGATGGTCATGTATGAAGAGATGTTCATAACTAAGATAAAAAAAGGTGTCTGAAAAGCTGAATGAAGAAATCAGACTCTGGGTTTCAAGATTCCCGTTGCTCAGCTTCACCTTTTGCATACAGAAAATTATATTTCATCAGCACAGTGGCAGTGGTAGAAGCAGCATCTTTAGACTGCATTGCCATGACCCAGACAATCCCCACTGAGAAAAACAAGTAGATGTATTATTTAATCACGTGGGTTTGCTCTTAGGTTTCAAGTACTTTCAGAATCTTTATTAAAAAAAATTCCTTTAAGACATATGTATGGGGCAACAGGATTACAATATGCTAATAAATAAATTGCCAACTACAACTTTGTCTAATGAGATCCTCTACCAAAAAGCCTGCATGGGAGAAACTGGGTTCTTTATACGACCCAAAGTCCTTGGTAAATATAGGAACTCAGACACAGAAAGGTGAAAAAGAGATTCAAAGCAATATAAGAAAGAAAAATGGAAGCTAGCCTCATAATTCTGATCTTTGTCATAACTATTAAAAATATCACAGAATCCAAGGTTTCATCAATATGACAATTTTACTAAAACTATTGATAAAATTGTAAAGTAAAATTGATATCTATGACATTATTTCAAATTAATTATATTGAAATGCTTGACCTTGAACTTGCCTGTAATTTTGCTTTACTCAATTTATGCATTTGCTTAAATTATAAGTGTAATGTTTTTGTTAATGATTCCAATTCACTTTGAATTCTAACTGCTTTTCAAAACAATCCCTCCAGGTTTTTCAACCAAGACATGTGGGCTGGGTATTCTGCCCATTTAAAATCACTGATAATGGAACAGTTGCTATGGATCTGGTGGGAACTGAGCTTTCTCAAGAGTATGTGCCTAACAGAATATTTTCATTTCTACAACCATGTATGTTATCAATGTAAAAGAAAAGAGCAGCTCCCAAAACAATTTGTCTGACAGTCAAAAGCAATATGACAACTTCCTAGCAACAAGTTTTCTGGTGAGAGAGGAGTTAAGTTTGGTCCTTCAGCTGCATTATTCAGGTACCAAACAATTCACTCCATTCAAAAGAGATAAAAAAAATGGGGAGTTGTATTATTGGAGCAGACAATTCTGTGTTTGCACCATAAAACGTACCAGGAAATTTTACATTCAAGTTCTGCCCAGATTTACGCTCTGAGAAATGTGATTTAGGAAAAAAAACTGTGTGAATGTTTCAGGCACATAACTTTTATGAAACCAGTGTTCTGCTGCCTGGAGCTGTGGCCTGGCTGTGTGAGACAAGTGCAGTGGGGCAAAGACAAACTGAAGCTTTTCCTCCAAGGTCACTATTAATTACCCTTCTGTTCTGCCCACTCCCCATTTTTCTTAAGTTAAACCATGTTAACAAGATGATTATACACCTATTCAAAGGAATAAAAATATTTATTGTCTGAAACTCCATTAGAACTGCCTGCTCAGGACTCTGACATGCTCTGCAGACACATTCAGTAAGCTGTGAGCAGCAGCTTCACAAACATCTGGTTTTCCAGGCTTGTGCTGACACCTCCAACTGCTTCACTTACAAAACTATATGCAGTTCATTTTATTTCTATGATATAGGAATAATTTCATTAGAATATGCATTTAAAGTAAATTTAATGAAGACTGTTTTCATTTGAAAAATGAGAGAAAATATTAGAAATAGAGCATTTTTAAGGCAGCTACCATAAAAATTAATATTTTTACATTATTCATTATCTTTTGGGCATAGAGTATTTTTGCATTTTAGAAGACTGCATCTCTAGGCAATTGCCTAGCTCTGATTTTGCAAATTGATTTTAATATGTATTTCGGCAGAACACGCTGAAACTTCTTGATGTCTTAGGAAGCCAAAATGTTGCATATTACAGGCCAATTATGTGATCACTCCCAAACTACTAAATATTATTACAAAATCTGAAACAATGAAGGCTACACTTAATCCTTAGCATATGAGGGATACCTTCACTAATTTATAAGATTTATCTACTGCCTGACAATTGGAAGCCTGTTGCAGGGTAATCCCAATTACAGTGGTAATTGCACTGGTACAAGATTGGAGATTCTCTGTGTGTGCACTGCTGTGCCCTGGAGCTGCAGCCCCAGAACGAGGGGTGTCTGACACCCCCCAGAGCACTGCCAGGAGAGGGACAGGCAGAGCAGAGGCAGGAGCCTTTTCTGTCCCTCTCTGACACTGTTTCTATTCAATACCTGCCCTCCCTGGAAAGCACCTCTGTGCAAGCCTAGAGGACAATTTCCAAAACTACAGCCAGTTTTTGAAGCTGTAGATAAAGTCAGGCACCTTCTCTCCATTAGCTGGCCATCCATCCACACAAAGGATGCTATAGAATCCTGTGTTCTGTGTACTTTTCTGCACATATAGCCCTGGTTTTCCCCACCAGTTATCACACTCCTTCATAAACACACCTATCATTTATGTTCTTTATGCTACTGGATCTACAACTTGCAGCAAAACCTCTGCAGCTGGATTTTGGGAGTGTGCTGCACCTTAGAGCACTCACCAATCTTGATGCCTACTGATAGAGGTGCCTGCATTGACTCATATTTTTCATGAGAGTTCATTTATCACTTTACCATTACTATGAAAATCAGGCCATAAAAAACCTTGGAGGATTCACTGAACTCACACAGAAATATTAGATCAAACGAAATTTTAGCAGTGACGAAAGACAATAATATTTGATCTTAAATTCTGTATTTAAGATCAAGCAAAGCACTTCATTTTGAGATGCTTCTAAGGAAAACGGGACAAGATAAAGTACATCCACGAAAATGGCAAAAAGAATGTTCTCCTCTTTCCTCATTTTTTCCCCTTCTTCCTTGGAGAACACATGCCTGAATCCCCAGTTCCTGGGAATGTCCTAATTATCTGCATGCAGTGCATAGCTCCACCTCTTGCAGATTTTAGTGCCAGTAAATGTTTATTTTAATTAAGTAGAAGAGGGTCCCATATCTCCAGCCCAAGATAACTCCTTGGAGGTAAAAGTACACACTCAACAAAAGTAACCTGAATTTTCAAATTTTTTAAGATAATGCAACACACACACACTGATAATAATAATTATGGAGTATTAATTTTGGATGACCATATCTATATTTTTCAATTACTGTAACATTCAAACAGCTTCCAACAGTTTTGTCTCTAAGCCAGTTGAACTCTGCATCTCTCAGAAATGCTGCATACCATTTTTTACTGTTGCAATACTTGTGGTAAGAAGGAATTTAAATCATTAACCACCCAAAAAAAAAAAGTTGAATAATTTTATCAAAGACAACGGAGACTTGTTTTCTACACAACCACAAATCTGACCTGCTGACGTTTACCAAGGAGCTACTTTGTGTTTTCTACACTGACAAGAAATCCCATGTGTTCACACCATGTCACAGCACAGAAGTAAGTCAGCCGTGGATTAACTTCCATATGTTCTTTTAATTGATTTAACAAATATAGATAAGATAAAGATACTTATGTGGCATTGTAAAGAGCACAGACTAAGACCTGGTCACCTTCTGCACCTTCCCAGCACAGACCTTTGTGGGCATTTCTTGTGAAAGGAGCTGAATTTTTAGCACATTTACAGGAATTTCAGAAGGATGACACACAGGAGAGAGGGGGTTCAGTTTTAACTTCTTGATAAAATTAGTATCAAAAACTTAAAACTCTCAAACTACTTCCATAATCGCTTTCTTTACAGTTTAAAATAATACTAATGGTATGTTTCCAAGCCTAATTGCTATGATTTCACTTCTATGGGGATCTATAATCCATTTTAATCTCTCACAGAACACACCCTTTAAAGCAGAAATCAGCTCTCTAGACACCCCAGAGAACTAGAAGCCTTTAAAAGAATATTTTACTGTCCCTTTGCAGATCTCTCCTGGGCTGCCTAGTTTTCAGATTCAGGCTCAGAATGGATGCAGGGGCTGTTTCTTTTTGGTCATACCACATTACATGCTGAGACAGTGACGATCTGTGGGAATTCACTAACCCGCTCGGAATTCTACATTTTATAAGAGAGAAAATGTCAGATGTGGTCAGCCTCCTACCCTTTTATGGCTGACTTTTATTATTCACTCCTGCCTCTTACTGCCTATACCTCCTGAGCAAATGTTCAAAATTCTATTGAAATTGCAGAAGCCTACTTCCTCTGCAGAGAATAATACAGATTCAAAGGAGGACAAGCGTTGTTTATTAGCAATTATCATGAAAGTCCTTCCTGTAATTAACCTCAGCTTCATGGGCACTACTATTTGCACTTCAGCTATCTCATAAACAGGGGCTACATTTCCATAATTGTTAGGGAAGATGAGTCATTGCAGAAGAATGCTTATCTCAAGTCAGTTTTAACTAGCTTTTGTCTGCATGAGATATTAGTCACTGGTACCTATAAGATTACAAGAAAGTCTGGATTTTGGCTTCTTTTTTAAAAACCTCTTTCCTCTTCCCCTTCATAGATTCAGAATTCATCAGTGACAGCATAAAGGCTGAGAAGTATATAAAATGCTCTTTTCAATTAAACCTACACTTTGTCTGTATGATCACTGAATCATAACCAAGAAGAATTCCAGATTCTGCCCAGCTAATGGGAGGTCCAAGACACTGAAAACCCCAACATTTGCTCTGTAGGCCATAAAGAGACAATGGTGAAGGATTTGTTTTAACATTTTTCAAGCTCTCAAAGAGAGTTGAGCCACAAATCAGTGCAGTGATGTATGCCTTCTGCTTGATGAAAAAACTCCCAAACAACCCCCCACTTTATTCACAAGACACAGTCAAAAATGAAAATACAATGGCAATGCACATTCCTAGATTTTTGCTTTGCATTACCCTTTTTATTTATAATTGAACATTAGGAGATGCTAATAAAAACACTTATTGCATAGAACTTGAATGTATATCTCAGTTCTTTAAACTAAAAAGGCTAAAAATCTGACAGTTTCTCATGACCTAAAAATACATGCAGGCAGAATTTCCCTACCCCAGGCATTCACCTTCACTACTTGCAGGCATTCACCACAAGACCTGGGCCCTTCTGAAAGGTATTCAAGAACATCTTTCCATGTTTTACATAAACAGGAGTAGAAAGTTAAAGCTTTACTAGCAATACAGCAATTAAACAGCATAGTTGTGACTCTTGCAATCTGACTGCATCCTAAACCTGATGCAAAGGGGCATAGCTAAATAAGCAAAGGAGTTAAAAGCATACAGACTACCAAGCAGAACTCCCAGAAAAATAAAAACATTAAGTCTAACTGGACTTGAAATTCTTCCCATACTCACTGCTTTGAGTAATTTCATTTCACATTCCCAAGTGCTAATTCAGAGACCTACATCAAAGCCTGCAGAAATTTATGTAAACTGTGAGGTCAGAGATGAGAATATTCCTTTACTTTAGATGCAAGTTTACTGGGCATTTGTCATTTTACTGTTATTTTCCTCTGGTGGGAAAAGCCAGATAACAGCAAGTGTGAAGAGCAGACCTGAGTTACTGCATGCAAAAGCATCCATATTTCTACATCCATTTTGCTGCAATGGTAAGTTTTAGAAAAAATAAGTTTTTTCCATTTTTTAAAACGTTTTTGAATGCTGTTGATACACATTATGTTTGACCCTAATAAGGCTGAATGCCATTCTCTTGACGAGGTTTTTTTCAATGTATACAGTGAAACAACTGCAGACATAAATTGTGTACAAGCTTGTTTTTTCTTTCCCAGTGGGAGTGGCAACTGAAATCTGGACCTTTGCCACGTTGGTTGTGCAATTCAGAGCACAGTACTTATAGAGACGGGATGGTCAGTGCACCAGCATACTAATGCAGTGACTGCCAGACTGGCCTTTGTTAGCATTTTATAAATTAAAGTAAAACCACAGTTTAATGTCAGACCATTCCACGTAATTCTAGACATGGAACATAACTTCTGGTCTCACCACCTACTTCTAAGTGATAATTTTCTAAACTCACTGTTAAAGTTTTCAGCAGTAGCATTGGAGTTTTCAAATATATTACAGTGAAAACAAATATTCTGTATCCTTTTTTTTTTCTTTTTTTCCTCTGGAGCCCATGAATATACAACTGTATGGCTTCTGTTGTGCAGAAGAACTATCTAACAGTTTGTTACAATCAGTTCCTGGTTAAAACCAAAGAGAAATTAGCTTTGTAATAACATAACAACAAACCTAAATAAATCATCATTGCACTTATATGGTTCATCCAGAACATCAAATGTGCTTTTTAGTCAGTTCTCCTCTTCAGGAGTAACACACTGCCATATTAAACAATTTTAATGATAATGGGAAATAAATCACAAACAATTGGACTACAGCACATTATATTCCAGTATTATATCAAAAGTTAATAAACCCACTGTATACAGTTTTCATTTGAAGCATTTTCAGATTCACAAATCTTTCAACATAAAATAATTTTTCATGAAGAAGAGGGGAGAAAATCACATGAAAAGATATGGACATTTGGAAAAGCTGCTTTTGCAGAGAACAGAGAAACATTTTTAAAAGATGAATTACAAGTTTTGAAATAATTTCTCTTTTTGCATGTGCATTAGCAGTAGAACCTTTCTCAGCTTGAAGGTACTGATAGGGATTATACTGAATAAACTCTGTTAGCTTTCCCTTCTGCCCAGCCTTTAAAGCATACTTAATTATAACAAAATGGTACTTTGCTCTGTCAACAAGTTGTGAAGTCACTTGCTCAACCTTTTTCCTTTCATTCTCTCTGCTATTCCTCTTCTCCGGACCTGTTTAATTTTTGCATTTCCTGATTTTTATCTTGGGAAAACAAAAGGCAGCTGCACTAAGTTACATGAAACAGCAAAGTGACTCTGCTAGTTAGTGATTTGCAGGTTCTAAACAGTGAGTTGTGTGAAATGAAAAGGGGAGTGTCATGTTGCAAAAACTCTTTTCTCTCCCCTTTCTACAGCTGTATTTCTAATCAGCAGAAGATACATCTTGCTTGGAGTCAACCCCCTTTCTCTCTGCACATTCTTAACCTTCTATCTTATGCATGGATCACTGGTTAGCTTAGAAATGCACAGACACAAAAGGGGGAGCTGACATGTGAGGTTTGATGGCAATAATGGCTGTTTATAAGCCTAATCCATCACATTTAGTGGACACCTCCATTTTTGTCCCTCTGAAAAGGTATAAATAATAAAATGGTATAGCTTCGGCTCAGAGGTGCCTTGGTAAATATTTTAACTATTTACAAGATCACATCAATAACAAAAGAAGCATCTGTACCATCCATACAGAGGCCTCTGAATCATTAGAATAGTACCCAGATGGTTCTTACAATTCATCAACAATAAAATGTCTTCATGACAGAGCTTTTGTGACATCACTGATATTTTTATATGCCACTGTTCAATACTCCAAACTCTCATTCTTTTCCCTAAGAACATCTCAGTAAATATTCTTTCCTTCTCAAGGAAGAGGGAAAAAAAAAACAAAAACCAAAACAACTTAATATAAGGATCTACAGGGTAGATCCAGCAGCAACCTACTCTCTAAATAATTTTCTCCTTTTCTCCAAATAATCAAGGATCCAGATTACTAATATCTGGAATACATCAAGGTTAGCACTGTGTCAAATCCCTTGATAAACTCAAGCTGCTACTGGCTACTTGGGCAGTAGCAGTTGACAGTTTTTCCTTGATTTCCCTTTATCCATATCACATCCAAAGAGCAGCATGTCAGAAACAGTAACAAAACAGAGGAAAGGAAATTCAACAGTTACAAAATTAGTCTGATGCCTTTCCCAGTTTGAGATCTAACAAGTCAGCTCTGGGGATAAAGTGAAGTTTTTTCAGTTTCTTCATAAAACAAAATACTTGGATGTGGCAACACATGGGTATAGAGACAGTATTACAGGTCTTGGTTTATCTAGGCAGAGGTTTAGGGTACCTGGGGTGTAGGTGCCAAATCAAAACCAGGAATACATCAGGTGATTTTAGAAAAGTGCTGACACCCACTTGTTAAATAAACCACAAGCTTAAAATATTTCATACTGAGGCTTTAGTTTCATTGAGTGATTATAGCTGAAATTCACTAAAAAATAAGATCAGTTTCCAGATATTGGTAGTTTTAGTCTTATTTATTCATATTATAAATTGGTCCTAAAAAGTCTAGCATAAAGAATTTACTCAATTCCATAATATTCCTTACAGCATTGACGTTTCAGTCACTAAGTTAAAAATGTCTCTTAAATGTTGCTTCAAATGGCTTCAACTGTTTTACAAAGTCTCTGCTCTGGTACTAATCCTTTTGTCACTAACTGATCAGAACCTTGATAAAATTGTTGAATTCCACCAGCCTAAAATGTACATGAGGACAAATCTACAAAGGAAAATGAAGACCAATTCTAAAGAATATTATTTTATTGATTTTTTAATATCTCTTCACACACACACACTTTCTCAGAAAGATGGGAAAATGTATAAAAGAAGAATTCTAACAAAAAATAACAAAATGATGTTTTTTCAAATTAGAATACTTTTCAATAAAGTATGAATCCTTTCTCTTTCCCAAAGATAAGAAAAATGGCCTAGAAGGAAAGCAATTCAGAAGCATTCCTGAATACCAATGCTACCCCAATTCCAAAATTTGGTCAATAAAATTAACAGCCGTCCTTTGAATGCAATATCACACCTCTAAATGAGTTCAAGCTGGTGCTGTTATTGTCCAGTGGAATGTGAGATTTACATTTCACAGCTCCTCACCAAAGTAATGAATGAATCTGATCTCATAAACAAACAATTCCAGTTTCATGTTATTTCAATGGCCCTCCAACAATGTGAGCCTCCACAAAGAAAAATATTTATCATGTTTGTGCTCAGCTCCAATTGTAAATGGGACTGTAATAAAACGACACCATAAAAACCATTTTCACAGCTGAGTTTGCAATTTAATAAACAGATGCAAACAAAATTCTTTGGAGATCAGCAGTTAAAAATAAATTAAGTAGAAGACTCCCCACATCACAATGGGAACAACTGGAATAGCCTCCAGCAACATGCAAGGGAGTCACAAGGTGTGTGTCCTTGGACTTTCCACAGGCACCAGCCTTTGAAGTATATTATCATGACATCAATGCAAATCAGTCAGATGATTTCAAAGAAAGACCAAAAGCACTTTGCTTTCTTTGTATGATCCTAAATATTAAATAATTACTCTGCAAGTACGAAACATATTCAGTCATACTGTATTTTTTTTTCAGTCATACTGTATTACACATACTGTGTGCTGGCCTATATGGCATGTACTAATCCATTCTTTTCCCTAATCCCATTACTCTCAAAAAAAAAGAGCCACCAGCATGTTTTTACACTGGTTATAGTTCATTTGAAAAACTTCAGATCTCAAAAATAACATTTGAACCATGTGTTGGATTTCATGCAGAGTTCTCAAAAGTGCACACAGTTTGTGGAGTTTTCCTTGAAGTCAATGGGAACTTTCCCCTGAACATATGTAAAAGTAGTTAATATGAGTTCTTGAGCATCAAACCCTTCAAACAATACATCATCCTGAAAGTGATTGTGCACAGTACTTGACTGAAAATGTATTTTAATGTGAGCCATTGAAGACACACATCAGGATTATCATGAGTGGCCAGAGATTTCACAAGGGCTCAGTAATTCACCAACCAAACCTTCTCCTAGTAAATTTGAATCTGGTATTCCCTAGAGCACAATGGCACCACATTAGATCAAGAGCAATACAGTGGAGGGGATGTATCCAGACAAGGGTCTAGATTTCAATGAAATCTTGATAACGTGCCTGATCTTTCTGGATTGCAACCTGGCTCCATGATTGCCAGTTTCTCCCTTGAATATAGATATAAGGCATTAATTGTGACTCAAGGTAATAGACTAACACAACTGCATCTCTACAGTAAAACATTTACATGGTTAAAGCTATCACAAATACACAGTGCCACCTGAAGTCCCCAGAGTAAAACACTGGGGAGGGCAGAATTTATATATGTATATAATCTGTCTTCACTTACTTTATTCTATGATTGGAACTGTCTTTTTCATTTCTAATAGCTCCAAATGAGATGAACATTTAGATTTTTATATTCCTTAGATAAAAAAGGACTTGGAAGACTTCTCACTTTGTAGGATCCAGTGTGTGATAAAGTTCAGCCTAATATCTATTTCAGTATTTAGTATTTAATTTATTAGTAAGAAAACAAAGGGATAATATGCTTCCTCTCCCCCATCCCCCTCAAATAAGCCTCTCAATAAAGCAAGTTTTAATGAAAAACTGTACTTCCAAACTCTGACCTGGCCAATGGCCCACACAAGGGTTCTGCCTAACAACAGACTCTAAATATAGCCTTGGGAAAGAAGAAATAGTCAGTGCTAAAATATATTGTTTGTCCTTGGCAGATCCTTTGAATTAATTAAGAATTAATTTGGTCTTTTGAATTGTTATGAGAATCCTCTGATGTATGTACAATTATATTTTGGTAGATGTAGTGCAATAGCTAAATTGAACACTGATAAGAGGTTCAAGGGAAACATCACTTGCAAAAGTTCAAAAGGTTTGAGAGGGCTCCTGCTTTTTAGGATAAAATGTGAGCATTCCACCAAATTTGTCACAATAACCTTTGCTGAAAGACTACAAGGACAGAAAAAACAGTGACACATGAAGAATTTTCAAATTACCTGGGTCACAAGTTTTGTCTCTACACGTTTGATTGGGATAAATGAGATTTATTTTCAAAGTCAAATGTGTATCCCTCTCCCACTGATGAAGAGGAAACTGCTCTGGTTATCAAACCAGTGATATGACACTAAAACTAATTCTTAGTTTGAGGATTCTGCATGCTCATTTTAGGTCCACATTTAAGTTATACTTTTGAGAGACCTTAAAACTATAAGTATCTTGGAATATAGCAACATTTTGCACACAGCCTTGCTATGCTAACATACACATTCATTTTAGGAAAGTATTTATGAAATATGTGCTACTCAAGAAGAGTGTGAGTTAAAGGTTATGTAAAGGTGTCACAGAAAATGAACTAATTGATGCTCCTCCAAAGTGTCAGTTATAGCAATTGTATCAGGATACTCTAACAATTTATAAACTGTAATTTTAAAAAGTGATTTTAGCCTTTGTAATCAAGAATCATCTCGAAATTAATGATCACTTTTATGGTAATGCACATTATGGAGGTCTAATCCCATCAGATGGCATTTTGAACACCCAAAGTAGCGTCTACTCCTCCCAAAACAAAGTTAGTTCACCTTCTTTTAAAATTAAAATAAAGATTAAAGAAATGGACCCTGAACACAAATCTGCAATGCTTGTAAGCGTCCCTTCAGTGCACTCAGGCAGTCAGCTGAGCACAGCACACCCTGCATTTTTAACAGTCTTTACAGGATACAGAAAAAAAAAAAAACAGGTAGCAAATTGCTTCTCAGGTGATTGTGCAGGCTCTGATCCAAAGCCCACTTAGATAAACAGGAACATTTCCATTTGCTTTAACAGGCTTTGGCTCATGCTCCAAGAAATGCACATTTTGCTTACATTCCAGGTCAGCACAGCTCCACTTAATTATTAAACATCTGAGAAACAGTTAGACATTTCTGTATAATAAAATTTCCAGTCACTGATAAGAAAATACTGATTTGTTTTTTCACATATGAAAATAATGCTCACAACAGATGTGATATTGAATCTCTACATTTTGATGCTGGAGGTCTTTACTCTCTCTTGATGGAATTAAAGGCTGAATTTCTCCTTAAGACAACGACAGCATGAAAGGGGACTTGAATTCACCACAACTGAGCTCTTCCAAGTTCTCTTTTGTTTGAACTTGCACCATGCAAGTGTATTATTGT
Source organism: Buphagus erythrorhynchus (assembly GCA_013400855.1). Taxonomy (NCBI): domain Eukaryota; kingdom Metazoa; phylum Chordata; class Aves; order Passeriformes; family Sturnidae; genus Buphagus; species Buphagus erythrorhynchus. The sequence goes on along the minus strand of VZTT01031883.1, from coordinate 26,578 downwards.
CAAAAAGAGAGATTTTATCAGACAAATTCAGCCTAGGTTGATGTTCATTGTATGCCAAATCTACAAAGCATGTGAATCTGATACAAGCTGAGAGATATGGAACATTTACAGATCTGGAAGCTCCTACTTCAGTCATCATCATAGCAATCCATATCTAGATCAGACAAACTGTAGATGCAAATTGGTGCACAAATATTTAACACCTGATATGGTTTTTTATCTTCCATTCACTTTAACAATCATACATTTTAGTATTTCCAACAGCTGTTTATAAAATATCCCAAATACAAAGATAAGACCTGATTTGGATGCAAAATTATTTTTATTCTAAATTAAATTTGCCTTCACAAGCTCTTGCAGGCTTTCCAAATACTAAAACTGAAATGGAAAGCAAAACATAAGAAAGATGTTAACATAAGAAAGATGTTAACACTAGCTGATAATGGTCCTGAAAGACTGACACCCTGTCCCCTTCCCCTCCTCTTCCCTGTGTGTGTAATCTGTTCTGATGACAAACTGAAGACACCTTTTTACTTCCACTGAATTATCTTCCCACTGAGGTGTTTCTGTTTGTCTCATGTTTGTTATACCAGCTCTCCACTAAGGGTTTGTCAGAAAGCTAACACAAAACACCAGTATCATGTCAAAAGAACTCATCCTACATATTTAACAGTTTCTAGGTATTGTTGCACTAACTAAAGTCTTTTTCTTGCAGTAGATTGCTGTTGGAGACAGAATCACAGCCTAAGGCAGTATCAGCACATCCCTTCCAGGATCAAGCAAAAAAGACTCATCAGACTGCAAAATGGACAGACCTGAGATTCTCATCTCAGTTGGTATAGAATGTCTAAAGCTTTTAATGACAGAGGATTTGATCACAAGAGAGCTTCATCCTTCATTCATGCTGTGCAAACCCAGTGCTAATTTTGGGAATGGTAGGGCTGATCCAATAAAAGTTCACTGTATCGACATCCCAGTAAAACTGAGGTCATAATTTGACCCCTTCACTGTAATAAGGGTGGTAAACCCCTTACCAAAAAGCCCTTTTAAAATGAACCTTAGAATGGAGAAATATTCATAGCAACAGAATGAAATAATGCAACTGTCTTATAGGGATTTTACTTCAAGATGTTTATTTAGCAATTTAATGGCATCACTTGCTATAATTTGCTTTGAATGCTGGACATAATGCTAAAAGTAGAAGGCAAAAGATCAAATTTCTTAGAGTTCATGGTCTTTTATAACTGCTGGATTCTTCAAGTGATGGCCAGGCATATTTCATGCTGCAGTTTATGCTTCAGTTTCTCTATGTGTAATCTGAGATGAATAACAAATTATTTCTTAGAAATAGTTCTAACCTCTCCATCATCTACATAAATTAAATTTGTATTGTTTTTAGTTATCTATGACAAATTATTCCTTTACCTGTTGCCAATATGGTTCAAATTACACAGCACATGTATCCATGTATGTTTCGTAACTTTAATTTACTGATTTTTGTAAAAAACATCTTTGAAATTAAATGTTGCTATCCACTTTATTGCTCAGATTGTACTTTGCTTATTGTTATGTGTCTGCCAAATTCATCTAATCAACACCACAATCTAACTACAATCAAAGACAGTGGGAGTATTTATAAATCCAATCTGTTGCAGCAAAGAGGAAAGAATACAGACATTACAGTATTCAGCAATAACAACCCAGTGGGAAACAGAATATTTGCGGCTTTTAAAACTTTTTCTACAATTCCTTCCATAATTTCATTTACACTTTTCTTATGAATGAAAGGCCACATTACCTTTAAAGCATTTGCATATAACAATTTAAGCTAAAATATCAAAATAAAAGAAATTGGAAAGTCCATCATTCCAATACATGATGCCAACAGAGCTAACCCTCACACCAAAGAAGCNTTCCAATACATGATGCCAACAGAGAATGCATGTGCCTTCTAACCCTCACACCAGAGAAGGCATGTGCCTCCTGCCCATGGCAAGGAAAGACCATGTATTGTGGCTTTTCTCCTGCCCAGATGCATGGCACACTCCTCTGCACTTGACAGTGGCTCACATCAGGCTAGAAGCAGAATTCTTGCAGAGGTGGAGCTGGTGGGCAGGAGATGGGGGAGCAGCCTGGCTCTTGCCCAGCTGCTGGAGTGCCCTGGCAGCCTGGCAGGCAGGGGCCATGCCAACTGGCACAGCAGTTGTCACAGCTTTTCTCTTTATGCCAGCCTTTTGCACAAAGGGGCAGGGGGTGACTGTGGACTCAGCTGCTCATCTCCCCTGGGCTTGGGAGGCCTCCAAGCAGTGTTCTGTTTGATCCTAGGGAACATGGAAATGAGGGGAAGATGCTGCCACCAGAAATGGCTCTGGGGAATTGATGCACAGGGTAGATGAACTGTCCATATCTACAGCCTTTACTCTTTTCAATGCTTTTCCTCACCTCCCAACATGACAGTTGAGGACAATCACAAAATGAGACATAACCTCTAGTTTTTACCCCTCTTTGAACATGTGAGTTGATCCTTTATTTACTAGGTAGTCTGCAATTCCTACTTGACAAATGAGCTGCTAATTTCTCATCAGCTTTTCTATGACCATCCCCATTGTATTTCAAGCCCTTCCTAAGCATTCATGCATTAATTCTTAGGGAGGTTTCAAATACACAGGTATTACTACACCTCTTATACGACATGAAACTACAGCAGAGACATGTAAGGTAAAATATTTTCTGTAATTCCAGGTGCCCACTTTGGAAACCCTAAGTCTCCCTAAATTCCTTCACATAGCTTGGCAGTGCTCAGCACTATGTGGCCCACAGACTCTGAGCAACAACAACATTCAGCCTTTCATAACACTGGCAGATACCATGGCATGATGTTTACACCGAAAAGTAAATGATAATAAATTGATTTTTCTAGCACTGCAGTATAATTCTGCAGCACAAGCTGCTGTATCTATAGCATTATGTTTAGTTATGCCAAAAAAAAACCTGGATGCATCACACCATCTAGTTTGAATTAAATGACTTCAAACTGGCTGTACAAGCAGATATTTAAACTTAAGTCAGTCCCCAAACCCACATCTAATTTCCTTCAAGTGGCAAGTCATTGGGCTCATACAAGAGAAAGTTAGTGTGTAAAAGCTCAGGCAACAATCCATTTGCTTTGTTTAGGATATGATCTTGGATGGGATCTGACAGGATTATGTGTCCATGGCCATGTAGCCCATGTGGCAGGTGCAGGAATATTTCCTGATTCTCCAGGGCAACTTAAAACCATTTTCTTCCTACAGATGATGCATCCACTTTCCAGCCTCCTTAACCAGTCTACTCCATCCTGATGCTTTTCTTTCCCACTTTGCTGTTGGCTCTTTTGTTGGCTCTGGTCACAGTCTCATCTGCATGAAGCAGAAGTGACTCCTATGACTGCATACATGTCAGATCAGAAACCAACTCAAAGTGCAATAAAAGTGAGGTTTCAGATCCATGGTAGCTACAAATTTCCACTATTTATGGAGATGTGTTTAGGAACATTTTATATTTCTAAGGTACAGCAGTTTCAATACGTTGGGCCAACTTCAGTCAGTGTAAATTAAACAGATTTTGACTTTTAGGGATGATAATGGATAATTCTGGCTCATGGAACACAGTAATGTGGACTTACTTAATTTTTTTCTCTCGGTAACACTTCCCAGCTAATATGTTTGGGCACTTTCCTAACAAATTATTAGATTGCCACTACAGTATTGAGAAAGATCTGATCTCTTCTGGCACTATTTCTCTTAAATGTTGTGGGGCTGCCCATTAATTTACAGAGAACAACTCACATTTCTCAGCAAGCTTGAGTTGCTTTCAAATGGACCTGTCAGAGGGCATAGTTTTGCCAAGGCAACTGAAATTTTAAGAGAAAAAGCTATTTGTTGATTTGTTTGTTTCAGACCAGTTGAATGTTTTAGGTTGAAAAACACTTCTAGGTTTCATGGGTTCATGGAAAGAATTATCCCAACCATACTTTAGAGTCAATTGTCAAGAATTACCATGCTGCAAAAACCCAACTGTCCTAAAATTCTCAACTAGCAGAACACACCCTAAAAGTTATCTGTGTTAACCAATATGTGGACAAATCACTATTTTTCAGCCAATTTTCTGTCATTTTAAGGTTTGTGTTGGTAAGACTTGCAGTACTTGAACTTTGCAAGAAACTAATGAAACTATAGGACTTTTAAATGTGAAAGCAGAAAGTATCAATCTTTGAAACATAAAAGGTTATAAAAGGAGAGGAAATTTAATTCAGAAAATGAACTTTTTAGACACAACTGAATCTTCATTCAAGGCAAAGATCTGATAAATATTGAGTAAACAACTTCAAGTTCATCACACCTGAAGAACAGTTCCATTTCAACCATATCATTGTCAGGAAAAACAAATACAAACTTGCCCCAAAGCTAAACAACTTTAGAGAAATCAGGAAGAGGAGAGATAGACAGACAGTAAGTTATGAACATAAAACTCTTTGTACCAAAACCAATTAACCCTAACCTAAGGCAAGCCTTTTTCTTCCAGCCCTTCATTTAAAGGTTTTACAATTTATAGCCTGTGTTTCTCAGGGGAGGTCTTGCTCTGCTCTGATTTCACATTTCACAGCAGCACATGTGTAATCCTGCTGCAGCACAGGGCACATGACCCAGCTGATATCAGGAAATCCCTTTTCACTGGTTGGAAACACACTGGAAGTGAGATGCTACCAGCATTCACTTCAGCTGCAACAGGCCATGGGGAATGTTTGCAGAAATGACAGACTGGGGTAGCAATCAGCAGAAATCTGGCACCCCCATCCTGCATCTGACATCCTTGGAGGGGAAAAAAGCCAAACATAACCAGCCCACCACACTACTGTTTGGAAGACAATTTTTGAAGTGGATCTATAGTTGCCATTATATCAAGACTGGAAAATGCAATATGACAACAAATTCATTTATTTACTGCCTTCAAGCACACAGAGAGATTCATGCTTTAAAGTCTCCACGTGGTAGGAGAAACTCACCATCTTCATAAAGAAAACCCCCCAGCTTGCATAAAATTGCATGTTTAATGACCTTTTAAATTTAGTATGATTTTAGTCAAACCAAAAGTGAAATACACACATAGCTAATCTGACTTCGAGACAGAGCTGCTCCAACAAAACAGTTTGGAAGAGGATAAACTTTGCTATGCATCTGTAAATGCAGGCAGAGAGGAAAATAAATCTGTTCTACAGTAATTATTTGTAAACACACAAAATCTAATTCATGCTATGGAATTCATTAAGTCAGTTTAATAATTCCACAGATATGCTTACTAAAATCTATAGTTCTTAGAATAAAAAATTATTTATTTCTTTTTGCTTTTTTTTTAAAATCATACAAAAGATTTAGGTACTTATTTAACATTATGTATTTATATAGCTTCACAATGTACATATAGATGTAGGTAATATGCATCTTTAAAGGTACTCTCACTTTACATTGGTATTTTAAAAAAACTTGTATTGTATTATATTGTAAAAATATAATTTTCCTATGAAAATTTAAGCAAGAAATAAACTTTTACAACAAATGACACTTTTAAACAAATTGCACAATTTTAAAAGTACATCTATCTCATCCATACTCATCTTATGGAGTTGTGTCTTTGCTGAGCATTATCTTGGGTGACAGCTTTTCTAAATTTTCCACCAGCTTTCTATTAATCATGTAGTTATTTTTACAACAAAGGGTTTGGGTAAGGAATCCAGAACCATACAGATATAGATATACATACATGAACAAAGGAGCACCAATAGTATCAGGGGAAAAAAAAAACAAAAAACAAAAAACAAAACAAAGTAAACAAACAAAAAAAACCTCATAATTTTAAAACAGCTTGATCCAGACAACTTTACCATTTTATATGGTATCCCAAAGTCACATTGTAAGCAGGTGGAAGTACAGCTTTCAAGCCTATATATTCTTCTCTTACATGAAATCCATAGAAACACCTGTGCTAAACACCTTTTGATTTCCCATTGTGAAAATAGTTTCCAAAATTATCCATTTTCTTGGAAAGAAATACTGGTCCCATGATGGACTGGAGTAAAACAAACACTGCTTCAAAGATACTTAAAGATTTTATTTTATGATTTTATGCCTACAAAGTGCAGCTGTGCTTCTTATACATTGTTACATGTTTATTTCTGAGTATACACCAGACATCTTAAGAGTGAGTAAAATCTCAGAAAAGACACAATGTATTTTCTAGTCATTATCTAATTATCTGTAGAGTTAGAAACCCAGCTCATTTAAGGCAATAAAATGAAAAGCCAGTTTATAAGCTGTTTCATGGTATAAATGAGCAGCCCACCAGCAAGCCATATCCATAAAACACAGAGATGAAACCACCAAAAATGCAGCTTTGATAGGCTATCAAAAGCATACGCACAGCACCCATCTCAAAGCAGATATTTCAGTTTCTTCTTCTTACTTATTCTTTCACTTTAGGTAAAATTAGATTCTATATCTTTTGACATCCGAATATTTGACAGAGAAAATTATTCATTGCAGGAGTACGTGTAGTTAAGTAGAAAATATGTGTCTATTTACATACTAGATAACTTTTTTACCTGAAGAAAGAAAGGCTACCCAAAAGTGTATGCTGCTCCCCCAGTGACTTTTCTTCAACTGATCCCCAATACATCTGCATATGAAGACATGAAATATATGAAGATTCTATAAAATTAATGAATTCAAAGCAGTAGTATGCTCTGAAATCTCATTATTTCCTTTTGGAAGGGTTCAGATATGGAACAGAAATCTGGCTTCTAACCCTCCAAAGATCACACCATATTAAAGAAATTAAGACAATCTTCAATCCAGTCTTATTTAGCTGCAGCAATCTTATTCTGGCTGTGACCTCACTTCTAGTCTGCAATATGTTGTGCTTATACTTTCACAGAAAGTTACTTTTCACTTTATATAAACAGGGAGATGGATTGAATTTGAGTACCTGTTTTCAGATCTGTCCCCTCCCTGCCCCTGCTACTTCCAGCTAAAATTGAGTTTTCACTGATTTCCTTTCTGCAGCACTGATCCTGCCCAGCCTCCTCCCACAGGGCTGTTTGTCTGGGCAAGTGGCAGCACCTTGCAGCTCGCCACAAGCTGTGCCTGTCCCAAAAAGCTGGACACCAAATGCACAATGAATTACTGAAATACTCACAAATTATGAGATGCTGGGTCTGCCAGCCCTTTCCTGTGTGGGGCTGCTAATTCAGCAACCTACCAATTCTCACAAAAGCACAATCACACCTCACCTTCACAATCTTTAATCCTGTCAAATTTAGGAACAAGACAGAGACAGACTGAACTAAGACTATTTATCACCAGTGAATTCATGCAAGCCTTGTTTCCACAATATAAATCTAAGGATGTTTCCAAACTTTCATTTTCTCTGACATAATATGTGCGTGACTAAAATCCACAAGTTTGCCACACTTGACAAAAAAATCAGTGTAAGTAAACAGAAACAATTGATCCCTCTGTGACAAACAACAACATGGAGAACAAATGGTGATATTTTCCCTCCTATACTGGTGGTATTGGAAGCAAACATCCATTCCACCAAAATGCAAGGAAACTGTCCAAAGATCTCAATGCTAAGTATGTACAAACTTGAAACTTTCAGGATTCAAAATTTGTAACAAGAAATTTCACAGATGTTGGTTGTTAGAGCTGCTTGAGAGAAAGAGCTAAACAATAACAAAATAAAAAGAAAAAATGAGAAAAATAGAAACCAAAAGCAGCAACTGTTAATCCAGAACACTTCAATGTGATAAAAAAAAGCTTCTTCTAGCATCAGAGAATTTATGATTATGTCTTCTGTTTTAAGATAAGATTTCTTGAGCAAGAAGATGGCTTTTCTTTTCCCTCATTCTTCATTCGGAGACCTATCACTTGAATATTGCTTATTACATTTCTATTTTAAGCATTAGTGGTTTTTTGTGTATATGCAGATAAAAAACCCAAAATCTCTTTAGGTCTCCTTACACAATTCATTATGTATGATTCACAAATGTTCCTGTTAACACTTCACTGAGAAGGGTGTCAGGTTAATAATTAGATCACAATTGTTTCCAGTGACATTTGTGAACAACAAACATGTATCTAGAAAGCTCAGGATCCCAAAGACCTCAGTCTGCTAAGGAATGCTTGCATGCCAATTTTTACCTGAAATCTCAACATAGGAGCAGCACGATGCTGCTCAATGCACAATTATTCCCTTCTGGGAAGAGGTGACCTCTGCAAACAGATGCTGCCAAACAGAAAATGGGCTGAATGCAGTTGTGTGTATTTAATCTTGTCTCTTAAAGAGCGTTTCAAAATTTATTTTCATAAATTTATTTTTTAAAATAATTTAGCACTTTTTAGTAATCTGTTTCCCAATGTAAATTACTGGAATATCAGATAGATTAAGGAAGTGCTCATCATGTAAAGAATCCATAGCAGTAATAAATTTTTCTGGAAAGAGTAGACAGGATTAAGATTCCATTTAGCATGTATGAGGGTACTGTTTGTCATCTAGAACCTATAAAGATATTTCCCTTGTTATGGTAGTGTCACCATCATACACTTTAATATATAACCATCAGTTTCTGTTCTTTCCATGCTCAAATACCTTTACTGGCCCCCTCCCTCTCTGCTATGTATGATCATACTGTGCTCATGTGTTGATGTTCCTACAGTGTGCTCTGAGCCCAAATAACCCTTCTAATGCCCTTCTACAGGAAACAGAAATTTGGAACCTGTCCTCCTGCCTAAATAAGGGTCAGTTCTCTTCTGAGCCACTGATTTAAAAACCTCCAGCAACAATGTAGCAGCAGATTATTTGGAAGCATGTCCATGCTAATATTTGTGCCTCAATAAGCCTGCTTCATGAGTTGTTTTTAAATATATGAGTTAAAAATGTTAATTTCAGAGGTGAATGTCTGGAAGTGTTTCCATTCAATGGACTCATCTTGATTCCGTTTGGTGATTTACCTGAGTTAAATATTTTTGGAAAATAAAGGGAGCAACATGTACTGGACGTAAACTGAAAAATTAGGTTACTCTTCTTCCTTCCCCAGCCTCTTAGGAGGAACTGGGTAAGGTAAGTGCCACTTAAGGTAAACATACTGATCAACTCCTCATGGATTTCAGGTAGAATTCTCAATATTTGTGCTCTGTGCAAGAGAATACAGAGCATGACAGATGGTTTGCTTGCCTATCTACAAACACCACTAGAATTGTCTAAACATCCTACACAGATCTAGGTTCTAGTCCCAAACTAAAATTATACACAATAATGTTACATTCTAGGGATTCTGGGACTTCCCAAACCATTATTACACCAGAGCAGACAGAAAATTAATCTCTGCCAAAGCTTCATGGAGGGTGAGCTCAGAAGGGTTTATTCAGGTCGTTTCACAGTGGAGATAAGAGGGCAAGAACTTTATTTGACACAAGGCTGCAGATTGGACACTCCACAGCTTCCCTGGCTGCACCATTCTGCTGCTGAACTGAATTTTCTCAATACCTGCTTCTGCACAGATTGTTGCTGTTGCACAGTGCTGAAACCAAGCACAAATCAAGACTGAGCTCAGCTTTGTCATGTTGTATTTCTGATTTAAAACTCATATTTATGTACTTCACCCATTAACTGGAAGCTATGCCTGTAGCTGGAATTATAAATAACCAGTATACTAGAAATGTGAAGAAATCTAGTTGCAAAAGGGCAGAGAGGAAGTGCTGAAATAAAGTAAGTTGGCAGAAAATAATATAGCAAATCTCATTAACACATTGTGGAACAACCTTGTAAGTTAACAAAGACTGATATTTAAAGCATGTTTAATTGACATACAATTTTTCAGTATATACCAAAGGAAAGTTTATAGTATAAAAGTACTGACAACTGGAAGTTATCTACAGAATTTTATAAGAAAGTACTTGCAGATGGAAATGTAAATTACATTTCAGACAAAACAGCCAGTGTAATAAAAGTGGCTTTTAATAAAACATGAGTGCAGTTGGGTTTTGCCAGTTAGTTTCAGAAAAAACATAATTATTCTTTTTCTAGCTAATATGTATCACTGAACAACTGCACTTTGCTATTATGCATTGTAATTATTTTGATTAGTTATATTTTTGCTTTAAAAATGTTTTATTAATTAGATTCTTTTGAAATCAAGATCTATGTTTCTTTCAGCTACACATTATGACCTAAAAGTATAAAGACTGCTTTTGCAGAATTGCTCTAACATATCCTTGGAGAGAAGATTAAAACAAATTACTGAGCTCATTTCTTAAAACATCCAAACTACCACTAATCACCTCACAATAGCCAAAGCATCAGTTGTCAGATAATATTGAATCAAGATTATTTTGGTAAATGAGACTGACTTGAATCTTGACAGAAGGAAGTGTCAGAGGGAATACCTATTTTCAGACAAAACAAACCATTCCAACTTTTGCAGACAAACCCTAAGCAAATATCATGTTTTCATCCCATCTGTGTGCCTGGAAATGTGAACAAGGTAGAGTAAAAACTATGGAAAGCATACAATAAACTCATATATTGCAGAGAAACACATTCACATGACCGAAGTCAGCAAACAACAAAGTCACTGGAATTATTTGAGCACTTAACAGAGATGCATTCTTAGTAGTAAGATTAAAAAGGTCACTTGTTCTCCATCATGATTAGCAATATAATACCAACCCTCAGAGGAAAGAGTTTCTCAGCCTACAAGAATTCAGCTTGAAGAAATAAATGTGATACTGAATTTGAGAAAGACTAAAAGCCTGGCATATAAATTACTAATGGATAAAATGTGTCTGATCTTTGACTGCTTTGGTTCAAAGGCAGTTTAGGATGGCATATGAAAAGCAATCTAGGCTACAAATATTACTTTTGTGCAACAAAAGAAACAAGCTCATCACCATTCAAAGTCTTGCAATGGAACATATAACTTTGAAAAAAAAATATTTCATCTGTGTTGGATCAATTGAGGAATTCTGGACAGTGGGATTTTTGATACACTGACCAGTGAATTCCAAGTGAAGTGCATTTCTCCTAGATACAGCAACCAAGCAGATCAAATGTCTTTCTTAAGTATTTTTTAAGGGTACAAGTTGATAACAAAAACCCTCTCAATCTCTATGTCTGACTGCCTGTGTTCAAGCAAAAATTGGATTGCACCAAAACTTGCTTTGACTTGATTGAAAGTGACACTGGAAATAACAAGTAAAGGTAAGGTAGGATCAAGGTGAAAAGGAAAACTCACCTATGGAAAAAGCCTTTTCCAGATTTATCTAGTACAGCAAGAAATAAAGACCATGCACTGAATTCTTTGAGTGATGACAATATCAAGGTAAATAATAATACAGCTGTAAGAAGTGATGTCACCAAACTTTGAAGGAATAATATATATTTTTATACAATATAAAAAATAAAATCTTTTTTCTATTGCTTTGAAAGCATTACTTGCCCAATGCACTTATCTCATTCCGAGGTAGAACCTCAAGCTAAAGAGCAATTTTGAAATGATACATATATTTATTATAAGCATCATGGGTTTTTATTTCTTCTAGACTTTAAATTTGAATAATTAGACCTAATTTCTGTTGTTCTAGAGAAGCCTTGTTCTCTGTTCAACCATCTTGCACTTTTACAATCATTAAAAGGCCACCATAATATAAGGAAAAATTATTTGTTTCAAAGCCACAAAACGTGGGGAAGAGAAAAGGCAATAAATAGTTTCAGTTTTGTAACTCTGGGCAGGAGGATATGACAGGGAGTTTAGCCCTTCAAAAAAGCTGCATTAATAAGATTGCTTTTGTTTCCTCTTTTGTTATTTTCCCCCCAAATTTTCATTATCCTCAATTAGAAAGAAAACCTCAATGACCTGAAACTGTACTCATATTTAAACTATCTGTACTGCAAAGTTTCAAATGGAAAAGTGGTTAGCATACTCCAAAATAAAAGTAAACTATCAGTTTAATATAGAGGATATTCTTTTATCAACTCCTATTCTATCTGCTACAGCACTGGTGTTACAAATATACTGTAATATTTTGGATACTTCCTTCACTGAAAAACTTTGATGTCTGAATACAAATCTATTACTCCATCTGCTGCTTCACACAGTTTGTATCAAAACACTTAAATGACACTTGTTTATCTGAAAAATATTCCAAACTTCCACTATTAATAGTCATACTGCAATGACAGAAACTTCCTCAAGTCCAAACTCATAGATCCCAGAGTATCTAGGTTAATGATGCTCACTGCAGAGAATTAAATAATGAAAACCACGAGACAAACAGGAAGGTTACAACTAGAACACTATATTATGAAATCATATTCTGATGCAATTTTGTAGATTCTGTTTTATAGTGGAAATAAACAGAGGAAAAAAATGGTTGAAGGAACAACTTATTCATGGTCTTTTATAAAGCAGTTTGCCTAATGACAATTGTTCAGGATTGTCAGAAGGCAATCTAAAGACAAGCTAAATTCTTGCACAGTATTTCAGCAGTGTTGCTGCTGAGAAAAATCCCTACAAAGCACAAACAATAAAGTCAGGAGAATGTTTTGCCTTCTCCCACTCCCTCAATCTAAAAGAAGATGTGGAGTTGAGTTTTGACTTTATTATGATACAAATAAAGATGATTCTATTTAAAATTTAAAATTTTGTACCATCTAAACATGTCCAGCACTTCCCAGGCTCACTTACCACACAAGAAAAATTTAAACATGGCTCAACAAGAAAGGAAATAAAAGGCACAAAAATGCCCACATTGATCACTACTTTGCCCAAAAATGTGGGCTAGTTCCCAGTGTGTAGCAGCAAAGCCATCAGTCACAGCAGCAGTGCAGAGCTCCTCTGGCTGGGATCAGGGAGGACCCCTCAGCCCTTGCTCAGAATTTGCCCTGCCTGGGGCATTTCCCTGTGCATTAAGCACAGCACACTCCTCTCTGGTTATAGGGGGAGGTAAATTGTTTTCATCATGCAGCTACAGCAGCAGTAGGAACTAAAGCTCTGCAAAGCAGCTTTGACTTAGAGGAGAATTAAGACATTAGTGTAAATCTGTTCCTATGACTTCATGTAAATGTATGTTTTTCTTTAAGTTATGTAAAGACTTGCTCATGCACATGACAAAATCCCTGTAGCATGCTCTGTGAAAATTTCTGTATATTCTTTTTTATGCCAATCTACTTTTGTATGTGCACATACAGGGAATGGATATGCACACATCATACACTAGAAGCAAGCAAAGAGCATTTTGTGAAACAGAAAACTTGCAAGTTAATTAATAATCAATTTATAATCTCTCTGAATGTGGTTTTTCTTTTTTTTATATGAAAGCAGATGTTCAAATATAGTACTTATTAAAAACCCAGTTTCTACCTATAATATAGTGATGTCCTTGATTATATGACCACAACCAGGTCCTTAGCTGTAAAATACAAAGGGAAGAACTAAGATGGATGTTATAAATTAATCTAGGTTGGTTATGGATTAAGGCTAAACCAGGTTTTTACATACAAAATACCCTAAAAATTATTTTACAACACTATAATTTTGCAATTACAATCAAAACCCAAGAAAAACAAACCCTAAGCATCTGCTAAAACAGGATCTGGTCTATTATATAGGAATGTTTGATTAGCCTTTTCACCTGACTGAATTTTTAATCCTAATACTTTTGGAGGTTTAAGGCATTAATAGAACAACTTGTTATTGTTATTTCTGTTTTGATCCTTTAACAGAGCATAATATCTGTATTAATATAAATTCAAGCAATGTGAGATGCATGGAATGTTTTTACCAATGAAGTAATTTTCATCAATAGGCCATGCTGGCCTAACGCTATGAGAATAAAAGAGAAACAGAAGTTAGTAACTAATATAGGGCTTGTACACAAACTTTAAACTAGGAATTACTAATGTAATATTTACTTAATAGCATTTAAAAATTATTTCTTTTTTTCTGTCAACAGACCACATTTCTTGATTTTTACAATATATTTATGTAAACATATAGCCATTTTCCTACCACTGGTATCCCTGATTCATACCATAGGGTCAATTTCCAATGAAGGAAAAAATGGTAATTCATTAACACTGTTTCATGAAAATACAGGCTACATTTTCAAGGGAACAAAATTATAACGTAATAAATTACTATTCAATCTCATTGTGAATAAACCCACAGCTAACAGCTTGAATATCTTGATCCAAGATGCTGTTTGAAGGCCTGTGGTTATTTCCAATTGACTGTGATTCTGTATGGAAACAGCTCCTACAAATGAGGTTGAAAGAAAGTTCTACAAGTAAGACTTCTAAGATGCAAGGCATTCTGTGTCTTATTTGCTTTAGAAAATTATGTTAAGAATATAGTTTGCTTGTAAGTGAAAATCTTATAATAATCATTTTTCTGCAGGATAAACAATTTTTTTGACCTGAAATGTAAACTGGTTTGGGTTAGGATATGTTTGTAGTCACTTAGAAAACATCATGTAATTCCCACTCTTCTTTTCTTTCCTATATGACAGGTTCATCTCACTTTGTATATATCTTCTCCACTGAACCTATTCAGCTTTTAAAAATAATGAGAAATGCACTTTAACAAAAGTAAACACGTTTCAAAATTTGAAATTCGTTCAAATGACATTTGTAGAATGTTAGCCTTAAGTGGCTTTAAAAAGAGAGAGATAATTAAAGAAGAAAAAGTGGAAATTGCTTGTGCAGGTTTCTGTTTACCAGCAAGACTCCAAATTTTTTGATTTTCATATCTTTCTCAACAATAGTTCATGTTGTTAACCTGTCCCCTGGAAAAAGAGGGAATTATTGTGGAGCCCATATTCTCCCATTTCCTCTCCTCTCTGGCAGGTTATCTTCCAGCACTGGTAAAGTTAACACACTTCTATATGTCTCTGTACACTGTCACACAGCCTGTTCATTCTCATGAAAAGATAAAGGTGGAAGCCCTAGCTGAAGGCTTCCCCTTGGCAGTTCCACCCTGGCCAACACTCAGCTCTTCAGCATGGCCAGGTCCCAGCTCCCCTCAAGCCACAGCGCTGCTCCGGTTCTGCTGCAGCGCCTTCAGCCATCAGGTTCTGCCATTAAAAACTGAAGAACAGATCTCTTTGCACTCACACTTTAACAATATATCAAAGACTCAATAAATTTTGCCCGAGGCAGTTTTTGGGATTAGTTTTCGAAGTCACCTGTCTGTCCCAAACTCTAATTACAATGCTCAGGGCAGCATGCTGAATTAGCTTTGAAGACCAACCTGTTTTAAGCTCTTAAAACAGTTTCCCACATTGAAGAACTAGAAAGGCAGGTGCAGTGTAAAACTTTGCTATAAACCCATTTGAATGCACATTAGATTTTATATGGGCCAATATGCCCACCAAATCTGTGCCTGAGAAATTCTACCACCTTTCCTGCCAGGTCAAAGAACTTTGCCAAGGGCTCTATTTGGCCAACACCTCAGTCTGCCCCTCTACCTGAACTTACATCTGCCTGAAAAAAGGCAGAGAGTAACAACTTTCTCTGTCTCTGAGGTTTGTTCCATAGCTCTTGCCTGATGCAAAAACCTCCCCTGTAATTCAAAGCTTTAGGTCACCTGATCAGTTTTCAGGGGATTTAGAATACTGCACTACAAACCAGGTGAGTCCAGGTATGGATTCTAATTTGAGAGGTGAACATATGATACATTTTCATCAACAAGGGAGGTGTTCTTCAATTAGTCAAATGAAATAATTAATTTTTCAAGAGAAATAAAATCCATCTTTGAATTTAAAAAGGAGAGGGAAGTAGGAAAGCACCTGGATTTCTGCTTTGTTGGATGTTTGCTGTGGAAACAATCTGCTCAATTTTAACGAGAGTTGACATCACTGAGAAAATTCCCTGCCATCATTTCACAACAAGCTTTTCTCTTTTGTTTTTTGTATGTTTGTTTGTTTGTTTTTAAGTACTGAGTTTATGCTCTTAAGTAATTATAAAACAAGAAGAAAAATCCTCAAAGTGGGAATACTGAGGACATGTAATTGGGCCATTGAGATACCCTATTACCTCTGCTGCCTTTTTTTTCCTTTAATTTCTGAATGGTGAGTTTCAGTGCTGTTGAAAGCCAGCCAAAAATTCAAGGTGGTATGAAACATTTAGAAACATTACTTTTTAACAATGCCGAGAAACAGAATGGCACCATTTTAATAGCTATATGTCATAAAGACTATTTTTATTTAGGAAAATCTATTTTAATTTAAATATCATAAGCCCATGAGCTATAACAAACAATATTTTTTTCCATATGCTTGGAATTATTGCGAAGAAAACTAATTTCTCCTCCCCCTGCTTTAGAAGTCTGAATGTCCATGTGTGTTTATGAGTGTGTGTCTGTTTACAGTGATGGAAGGAAACCACTAAACTCCATTAGTTAATGCAATGGCAAAATACCAAAAAGGAGGTCTTCCCTTGGGGTTGCTTTTTATCCCATATCTTTCACTAGTCCATTTTCCATATAATCCCCTTGCAATTGCTCTCCACAGCAAGCTGCTCGTGGTAACTGCATCAATCCAGATGAAGTGGAAAGTTGCTATAATTTCTTTCATCTGCACTTTTCCTGAATTCACGTGCTGTATGGTTTGAAGGAAAGTTCCCTTTACCAGGTGCTAAGAAATGGAAATGTGTGTGAGCACTGACCTGGGCTGGGTACTGGAAGGGGAATTACAGGCTCTCTTCTAAGTCCTTGGGCAGTATCACTCACAATGAGCTTTGAAGACCAGATTTCTCTTGCACCTTTTCCAGTGCAGAACACCAAGGAAAGAAGTGTGTGTGGGGGGGGTTCTGTGAGGTTCTTGAAATTTTCATTTAATTATTCATTAAAGCCTGCAAACAGCTATCTATAGTGAAATTGGTATTTAATTTCTTAGAATCTTTTAAAATTTCTCCTAAAATAGTATTTAGGAGCGTGAAGGCAAATTCACAGTTATTTCAGATACTGGTAACTATGATTATACACATCTGATACTTTACAAGACTTCAGTGTTAAATTGCAGATGGCAAACATTGCTCACATTGGACTGTGCTGTGAGATACAAAAGACCACAGTAAAAGAAATAGGATTTTTTAAAATAAGGCCTTTCCATAACCATTAAACATAAAGCAAAGCCATTATATGCTCACCAACACTTTACTTGAAGCAAAAAGAAAGCCACCCTATATGCTTAAGATGGAATTTCCTTTTCTGAAGAGGTTTTACAAATAAATTAGCCTGGCCCTTGAACTAGTAAGAATAATATATGCAACTAAACTCATCATGCAATTTAGAAAAGTCTGAGAGGAAACTGTAATTTACATTAAAGAAACTAAATGTTTAATAAACCAGCAACAAAACCCAATATAATCAGTCATCTGTTGTTTTACAGAATTCTACTAAAATTCACATATATTTCTATTTTTAGAGTTGGGATATAGTATAAACCAAGAGCTTTATACTAGCAAAATTACCTTTTCAGTCAACCAAAAAAACCTCACAATAACCCATCCAACCTTTATATTGACATTTCACTTTGCTTCACAGTGGTACACTGAAGATAACGAGAACTAAAGCAGAGTCCTTAGGTAAGAACCTATTCCTTCTGTCCTTAAAATTTCCTTAGAATCCTACTACAAATAGGCAGCTTTTAGGAAGGAGGGTATCTGAGAACATGAGGCCTCTTCACCCTTATCACCAGCTCAGTCTGGGGCTTGGAACAGTTCATGAAATTCTTTTTTCCTACGACGTGTAGCTATGCACAGGGCTCAGTGGTGGCCCCATGGGCTGGACCCCTGCACCTGCAGAGATGTCCTCTCCCAAGCAGCTGCTGGTGCAATGTCCCAGGCAGAGGACAGCCCGTGGCTGCCACAGCCCTGCTGTGTGCCAGATGTTTGCTGTCTGCCTGTGGGAGCAGAGGAATCCCAAATTCCCAGCAGCACCTGAGGCTCCAGCCCTTTCCCACGCAGGCACTGCAATTGCCCAAGCAGACAATTACCATTAGTGCACTGAGCAGCACAACTGGGTACCAGCCTTGTCTGGTGAAAGGGAACCTTCCTAATCCCTCTGCATCCAGTCTGGTGCTGTTTACATGAAACTCTTCAGAATTATTATTAAACATAAACTAAAGTTGCTCTTCTAAACCAAACATCTTTGAACTTCAGTCAGGCCCCCTCAAACAAATAAGCTGTTTTGAAAATTATTTCCAGGGCGATGCCTGTTACCATAGAGATGACATTAAGAGAAAAGGACAAAAAATATAGAGGGTGATAAACTGCATGGTTGGATGACACACTTGACTTCCAAGCCTGTGTTCAAATCAGGCATACATGCCAAGATTTTTTATGAAACACAAAATTAAAATGTATCACTATCAAGCTGTAACTGACAAGGTATTGTGTGGTGGCTGTTAACATAATGCTCCATATATTTATTGTTTGTCATTTTTCTGGCCCTGATAAAGGTCTTTTAGAGCTGTAAATCATACCATTAAATCTGCCACTAGAAACAGAGGCTGTTTGGAGAATGAAAAGACGGAACTGAATCACTGCTTACAGGTTTCTGCTTCATGACAGACCTTAACTATCACATCAGAGATGACATTTATTCTTCGAATTTGGCACTTTTTCAAACACCACACTGGTGACTTATGACCTAACTTAAGAAAAAATTCTCTTGAAGACTAGGCTCTTTACCATGGTGATGTATTGTACAGACACAATATTTAGTTGTGCACATATGGCTTAAAACTATATAAAGTTATTCAAAGGTTTAAAAATATTGGTTTACTCACAACAACCATTTCTACTTAAAAAATTAGCCTTCTATCCACATTCTATTTGTGAAGGGTCTACAATATTTTTGTGTGAAGGGTCTACGATATTATTGTGATGATCTTGATAGGTATTAGTTGCAAAAAAAAAAAAAGCCCCAATAAACCATCTGCTTTTGTTCCTGCCTCGATACTTTGATCAACACCTTTTAAACACAGGCTTAGAGACACCTAAACTTGACAACAGACAGGAACAATGCAAAATGATAAAAATATTGATAGAGAGCAGATGGGAAAAATATGATGTGTTTTACACAGTGGAAAATACCTTCTTATCACTCTCAATATAGAACTGCTTTAGTAATCTACACCACAACAAGGATCACAATCTATATCATCCAGGCACAACATCCTGTCTGAACACTGCTCTGTGCCAAATGAGTGAAGTAAAGAAACCAGCCAGTCAAAAAAGCCCCAAACATTCACAACAACAAACTTTATAAAACATGGCCCAGATTCTTAGAATTGGTCAGGGTAACTTTTAATACACATTTCTGAAATTGGGAGTAGGCAAAGAGATTCTTTATAGCATCAACCCATTAAATGGAAATCTTTGTCAATGCAGGACTTCACTTAAATTAACAGCTGAAATATTACTGTATTTCACACAAATGTATTTGGTAGAAGGTGCAGCAAAAGAAGGGTAGACATGGAGAGTAGACAGAGAGCATTCAAATCTCTGGTATAAGCATGGACATTGAAAATATGGCTACATTTAGAGCCAGCTCACCAAAGGAGACCATTCTGCAGATAGGACACAGGTAAGAGTCCTCTTACACATCAGGAAAGTGTTGCACAACTTGTACCCAAACAGCATCTTTTACAAACACATATACCTTCAAAATTCTTGCTAAGTTTCCAATTGTTTTCACTGTAGCCCTTTAAAGATTTACTCTGCATTTCTGCAAGAAAAGTACATGATATCAATGCAACACATAGAGAAGGACCACAGAGAAGCCAAGGCAAAGATGAAGTAGTGTCTGGATATAACACATACTTGATAATGATTAGAAAAAAAAACATATAATCAATTAAAGTAATTCTGCCTGTAGTTTATCCTGAGAGCTCCACAGAGTGTTATTACTAAAATCCCAGTTTTAATCTTGCTGAAAACAAAATTTGTAATTAACTCAATGTCAGTTATTGAAAATTAAACTACAAAGATGCCTTTGCTATTGAACATTCTGCCAAAATGCTGCATGGGTGACAAGAACTGCTGCAGGCACAGCAGGACAGGCAGATGTCTGCTTAGAAATCAGCATTTTTGAACATCTGACTATAACAAGGTACCCTTTATAGCCTACTTCTATTAATGAAACTTTATAAATTTTTTATTGGATTTGACAGTTAAAATTAAACAAATAAACAGCCTGTTGCAGCATGAGAGCACCTGATTTTATCCTCCTTGTGAATCAATGACCTTCTGGAAATAAGCAGAAGGTTAAGAAGGTGGATTACATAACAAAGTATCTCAGGTTCATTTGTTTGCACACAAAATTGAATGTTCATATTTCATTCAAAATTCTCTTTAGAGAAAACAATTTTCTTCATAGTACAATATTCAATAGTTTTCAATGAATTGGTGAAATATGATCACTCGATCACCTGCACTTCCTTTACTTTCCCAGGCTATTAGAAAAGATCTTAATTTCTGTTAGTCCTTTAAATTCTTCTGGAATATAATCCTAGAGTCAGCTTAAGTGTAATTAATACTAAGGTTTTATTTTTAACACAAGCAACAAAGGGAAAACATGGCTATTAAACAATTTCTACTGGTATTTTTATGTATGAGATATTTTTCCCAGACTTTTTTTCCTGTTTTAGCAAAGAAAGGGCCTTTTATTGCAAAACTAAAATATACCTGTGAGCCGTGCATAGCAAAGTTTGGAGGGAAATATATTACTAAAAATAGACCTCAACTCTCTGAGAAAATCTAATTTACTTGGATAATTAGACAATTTAATGATAAATGCACCTAAAGAAAGGTCCATGGTAACACCTGAATCTCAGCACTGTGATGGTTTTGCCCTGCCCCTTATTTTGAGCAGTGTTATAATGGCCATCCTAGGAAACAGCACTTTGCCAATAAATTGAAGAAAGGGACTAAACTAATCAAAGGCAAAACCTCCTACAAACACAAAGCCTAGAAAGAAGAAACTGCAGCTTTTAGGGAATGAAGTTTCCTCACTCACTTGTTAGGGGTGACATTGCATTCTGCTACTTACTCACATTTAAAAATATGATATAGCTTAAAGATAAACTGAAAGATTTTTACCTAAGTGGCATGCATTTACTTTAAAAGTTGATAATCAGTAATCAATGTCATGAAGGAAAAAACCTAAAATTATCCCTGGAATTAAATAATCCTGGCCTAGATGTGTAATCCCGACCATTTAATCAACAAAGAATCTTCCTAGATAGAAGATACTAGTGAGGAAAATTTATATATTTATTTAGTGTTCTAAAAACAAATCTAGTTTGAATGAAATTCAATTTTCAGAAAGTCTTGGCAAAACCTCTACATGAATCCTGAGTTCCACTTAAACTCTCATTTTGAAATAAATTACTGCAAATGAAATTTATTTTAACTAAACTTTTAAACAACATGCAAAAGTAATAATAATAAAAATTGTAAATAAGCTTCCTTTGCTGTAGATCTGAAAGGGGCCAGTAATTCTGAAACAGCTTCTGAAATCTCACCTCTTTTGTAGTCTAATTGGTTACATCAGTAAACTGCTGGGTGAGTGCTTTAAAAGGATGCAGAACAGGAATAGAAATACAGCTTTATGGGAAGTGAGGTGTGAGGCCATTAAATGCATTCACTACATCAGAATGTTTTTAATCCTACTGACCAATTAAGTAAAAGGCATCTTAGAGCAAGTAAATATAATGTTAGAGCAAGTAAATATAACAGCCCTGTTGCTGACTGTAATAACAGACATGGTCAACGTGACAAAATGTGAACATTAATTGTTAATTAACTTGATGAAATATTTCTTAGTGATAAATTCTTGAATGCTTCTCCAAGTCGCATTAGAGGAAAGAAAAAGAATGAGCAGGCCATTCCAAAACAATCTGAATATTAATTTTTTAAATCCCAGTCAAATCAAATGAGTGGATTTATTTCAAGGAAAACTACATTGTTAACTTAACTGCCTATTTCTGAAAAACGTGATTTTTTACTTTGAATACTACCCTATTTCCTACTAAAATTATAAATTACACTAACTTAAGCCCTTTATTTAAGTGTCAAAAATTCCAGAGCTTATCTACAATTGATGCTATGCACTGGGTCTATCAGAATCATTTTAAGCATGTTTAACTTGGTTGAAATTCCCACCTTGTTTATGCCTATTTTAAAGGGCATTTCTTGCCACTAGTTAAACTTCCTACGGAATTTCTAAGTTCCTAATTTAACTATGTGAATTAATTAGATCTCAGCTCTACTCCCACATTCCTTTAATACCACTTCCTCTCCCTTCAGTTGCTCCACATGGCAGGAGGAAGAATATGTACTTTGCTTTGTAGAGCAGCTTGAGATCTGTTGAAAGAGAACACTACAGAAGAGCTATTTCTATTCAGAAATAAAATACTTGGTGAGTAAGGTTAAGCCAGTTGTGGTAGCTTTAAAAATCAGAAACAGCAAAACAGCACATTTGGGATATGTAAACACCAAATTCAGAGTATAAATGAAGCATAACAAGCTTCCAAAGATGCTTATGGAATAGAGACTAGGCCTAGTTTACATAATATCAACTGCCTAGCTAGTTTGTTTTTAAGATGAGACTTAACTCAGGAATTTGACTAAACAAACAGCAAGGGATTCCCTTCAGAAATGAACTATGAAATAATTTGCTTTCCATTGTTCAATCACCTAAATACAGTTACTGACTGATCAGCATGAGACATGTTTGCATAAACCTGAGATGGATCAATGTCAAACACCAACTCCAAACTTCATGACGTGACACATTCAAAAAACTTAACTTTAAACTTTTAACCTCACCACCCCAGCAGTTATAGTGTCCTAGCTCTGCTATTTGTATAAGGGAATAAATATTTATTGTCCTACGTATATGTGGAGCAGATACTCGTGACTTACAGCCTTAAACTAGAAATTGATCACATCTGCTCTTCACTGAGTTTGCAGTTATTAATACAGACCATCTTAATAATGAAAAACCTTAATTTGAATTCATACAGGAACAGCAAGTGTATGGCTTTTAGGGTTTGGGCACTTAAACAAAACATTTCTCCCTAATTGATTGGGTGACAAGGCCCTGATTAACCCATGTTGAACATTAATGGTTCCCTAGTTATAAAGAACATCTTCTTAAAGTGTTTATCTGAAAGACATGGAATAGTGGAGAGATGTAGGAAAATACGAGAGAAAACAAAACAAAAAGAAATCTAAACAATTTATTTCCATTATCATATTTGGGGTTTTCTGACTGCTTACATTACAGTTCATCAAGGGTTTGCTACTTTTGATCTAGTTCAATAAAAGAGATTCCCCCACACACTTCCTCACAGAAAGTCTACCACCCTCCAACCTTGTGCTTTGGGGGGCAATATGACAATTAGTCCAAGCTAGCCCAAAGGTATAGCCCAAAGCAGCAGACAACAGACTGCTTAGAGCAGCCTTCCTCTTGCTGAGATTTGAAACCCTGATGGCTGTAGAATGCTGAGCAGATACCACCTCTGTTCTTAGTGTAAACCCAGCTTGAAATAGCATATGCAATAGGTCAAAACAAGTAACTTATTTTACAGTTTAAATGACACATAGTTGTCCTAATTCTCATATAAGTGAATTTTATCAACAATATCATCGCTTGAACTGATGATCAGGACGAAGTATAATGAAGTACAATTTCTTCATTTTGTACACTACTTCATGAAAGATCTGGTATGCATTTATAAATATGAAAAATGTTAACTTATGAGAATATTCCTATGAACATATAGTAAAACTATTTACTTTGTAAAAATCTTTCAGAATTTGCAGTATAGATGGAACTGTAGACAAGCTACCTAAAAAAAGTATTATACAAGAGAAAGTATTTTGGCTATGTCTAAAGACAGTACAAATTTAGCAGCCTTTAAAGCTAATAAAATAATTATTGCAGTTCTGTTTTTTAGAACTTGCTGTATTACTTAGTAATGTTTTGCAGGACTAAATAACAAATCATGAAATAAGTATTACAGAAAAGTTTTTAAAGTGAAATCATGAATGGTACTCACTGTCTGCTTAGTTATGCTTAGATTTGTGTCTCTTGCCATCAATAGGAACAGTACACATGCAGTTTTCCTCAGAAGACAGGAAAAATTATATATTTGAAGGAAATATACTGGATCACCTCTACCTTTTGAACTGGTCTTTGGCCATCAGGACCATTAAACAGTAATGTTAAAGCCTGCTGGAGTCTGGAACTTCCAGGTCCACGCTCTGTCTCATATCAAACACAGATAAGTGGTCCCCTGTAATTTTTATGACTACGGTGTCAAAAGTCTTCCATTCAAATTGCAATAAATATTGCAATGAAGTCTGGAAGCAGGGCCATTTGTACTTGCTTGGGGCTGAGAATTAAGATAGCCTGTTTCCAGTTAGGCAGTCATTAGAAAGATCTAACGTCCATGCTAAATGGCTTCCTGTTCTGAGTACTTAAAACCAGTTTTAGTAAAATTGACTTCCTGAACATTTTCTTATATCTTCACCAGTATATGAATTTGTATTTTACACTTCTCTTTAATCATGGGTCCTTCACAGACTGTCCCCATAGTAAGTATCTTGCTTCAAATTAATTAAGAGTCCCATCCTACAGGTAGCTCTCTATACTGATATATTTTATGTTGATCCAAAGCCCCTTATATCAATACACAGTGCAATGCAGAAATGTGCTACTAAAGGCTTTTGGGAACAAAAATGTGATATACCCTTCTCTCATGAAATTACAACTTCTGCAGTTTTCTTTCTCACTCCCCCACG
>VZTT01031881.1:0-11239 GCA_013400855.1 Buphagus erythrorhynchus | reverse complement strand
CCATGGACAATGTCCTACTTTTCCTTCTCCTCTCCATGCAGAACGTGCTGCTCCCCTGCCTGCCCCTCTCCAGGAGGAGATTCAAGCCTGCAGCACCCAGAGGGACTCAGTGGGTGCCCCTTGTCCCTTTGCCTCCAGCATCCCAACCCTACAGCATCTCAAGGACATCCCCGTTGTGTCCCCATCCCATTCCAAATGCCAGAGGGGTATTTATTAGCTCCAAATCAAAATGCTAATTAATAAAAGTCCTTGACTCTCTCCTCTGGAGGGGTTGGGAGCCCATTCCCGAGGCCTGGACTGCTGCCAGCTCAGCAATAACGAGATGGGAGCTGTGATCAGACGTGGTGGCGTGTCTGGGCTTTAGGCCGGATGTCATCCTTCATCCAGCATGTAAATACTTAGCTCCGGGAATTTGAAAGGGAGCCAGGCCATGAATGGAGAGACAACAAGGGGAAAAAAAAAACAAAAACAAGAAACAAAAGGAAAAAAAACCAAACCAACAAAAAAAAAAAAAAAACAAACAAACAAAAAACAAAAACAAAAAAAAAAAAAACCAAACCAAAAAAAACCCTTAAAAAACAGAAAAAAAAAAAGAAGGAAAAAAAAAAGGAAAAGACAGATTTTTATGCTGGGTGGCTGAAGGGTGGGAATGAGGGAGGAATCCTTCCTGCTCCCTGTCCCTTCACTGGCTGCTACCTCTGGTCACCCCCTGGCCACGAGGCTGGCAGCTGGTGGCAGTGGAGGGGACGTGGCTGTGGGTGCTGTTGGACCCCACCCTGTGCTGGCTCTGTCTGGGGTGCAGGTGGGGCTGGACCCAAGGGTGTCACCCCAGGGTGTCAAACCCTGCCAGGGGCCACTGCAGGCTGCACTCCTTGGAAATTCTGGTTTAACTGCAGTCATGGAATTCTGGTCTAACTGCAGTCATGGAATTCTGGTTTAACTGCAGTCCTTGGAATTCTGGTTTAACTGCAGTCCTTGGAAATTCTGGTTTAACTGCAGTTTATGGAATTCTGGTTTAACTGCAGTCTTTGGAATTCTGGTTTAACTGCAGTTTATGGAATTCTGGTTTAACTGCAGTCCTTGGAGTTCTGCTTTAACTGCAGTCCTTGGAAATTCTGGTTTAACTGCAGTCATGGAATTCTGGTTTAACTGTAGTCATGGAATTCTGGTCTAACTGCAGTCATGGAATTCTGGTTTAACTGCAGTCCTTGGAGCTCTGATTCAACTTCAGTTCATGGAATTCTGGTTTAACTGTAGTTTGTGGAATTCTGCTTTAACTGTAGTTTGTGGAATTCTGGTTTAACTGCACTCCTTGGAGCTCTGGTTTAACTGCAGTTCATGGAGCTCTGGTTTAACTGCAGTTTGTGTACTCAGTCCTTGGTTCTGGCAGTGTTTGGGAATGGAAAGAGGACTTGGACAGCTCAGGCATTTCTCTCCAGGCCCCTGTGGAGTTGTTTTCCCCAGAGCTGAGCCAGGGCTCTCCTGCTTTTCCTGCAGTGCAGTCCCTGTGCTGACCAACACCAGCTGGTCACTGCTGGCTCTCAGCTGAGGTCCAAGGCCCTTCCCAACCTCCCACCTGCTCTCCAAGCCCCAGCCTGTCCCAAGGAGAGGAAAAGCCTCCAATTCTGACTTTATTCCTCTTCCTTCTAACATTTCTCCCAGCTGGGCAGGATGTCCCAGCCAGGGGTGGAGTTGAGACAGGATTTGGTGGGTGGAAGAGGGAGGTGAAGCCCTCCCTGATCCCCTCTTCCCTGTGTGCTCCTGCCTGCAGAGACCACATCCAGCAGGAGAGCAGAGGGAGGTGGCAGGGATTCAGACTGGTGGCTTTTGTGATGTGGATCCCTGTCCAGCAAGCTCTGGACTGGAATTCCTGCACTGCTTCCAACACACAGGGCTGCCCAGCGTGGGTCAGAGTGAGGCTGAATGCAGAGGAATTTGTGAAGAGCAGTGAGGGAAGAAGGAGAAGAGGAATGGTTGTGGAAAAAGAAATCTCTGGAAAGTCAGCAATCTGGGGGGGATGTGGGATTTTCCTCCTCAGTGTTGGATGGAAGCCCTGCAGCTTCAAAGAAGAGAAATCATCAAATTCCTGCTCCCCACTGCCTCAGCAGGTCTGACCAGCACAGGATGCTGAGGTGGGAGGTTGCTGTGTGCTCTCCCCTCACCTCCCACCCACCCTGCTGCAGTTCAGAGCTGGTCTGAACCACAGCAGAGCTGCTGGAATAAGGCTGGGCAAATCTGAAGGGCTGGGCACGGAGCCACTGCTGAGTCAAAGCATTCAGCTGCTCTCTCCTCCAGCTGAATTTCAGCTCTGGGACATGAGGGAGCCCAGCTTAACTCTAGAGAAGCAAGGCCCTAATAGTTATTAATGAGTTATTAATTGTTATATATAGGTAAATACCTTATAAAAGAAAGGTCTTGTAAAATCAAGCCTTATTACTCAGCTAGGCTAATAGCTAGATCAATTAGTACCCATGAGAAACCCACCAACTTTTCCTGAGAATAGAATCCTGGAGCAGCAGGAAACAGCTTGTCCTCATCAGAAAGAATCCTGAGACTGTACCAGTTACATCTGTGAAAACTGTCCTGAATAGTTACAGAAAAACATACAAACAATATCTACAAAAAGGACATTTGCCAGCACACAGGCACCTCTGGTGTGCTGGCTAATCAAACAGGTTAACTAATTACTAACCAATTAGAGATATTTTGTAAATACATTTTTGTACAATATTTTGTAAAACCCTGTAAATTAGGATGTGAAAATAACCCAAAACTTCCTTTCATTACATGAACGAGAGTGTATCTTATCTCATTTCTATCTCTAACACAAGGTCTACAGCAACAATTAATGACTAACAAGTTATTAATATTACCAAGTAGGTGTTTATTAATTTCCCAGAGTTACAGGTGGGCTGTGGTGGGGAAGGGGCTGTCGTGGTGCTGTTCCCAGAGGCTGGGGATGGGAAATGAGAAATCCCTTCAGTTAAAAGCATCTTCCACTGGGTTTTTTGGGGGAGCTGAGCAGCCCATCATGTCTAAGACACTTGTAGAAGTTGTTGTTTGAACTCTGTCCCTGCTCTAGGATGCCCCAGGGGCTTTAGCTGGTGAACCAGGAGCTGATGGATGTTGCTTTGGATAAGGATTCTTGCTGGCTTGTAGCTCTGGGGTCGTGTCCTGCTCTCCAGACAGATCACAGCTTGTGCACAAAGTTTGTTCTGCATTTCTCCTGATGCCCACGTGCACGTTGACCAGGACTTCAGGCCAGATCCCAGCTCCCAGACAGCCTCCCCCTCCTCCCCTTTCTGCTGAGAACTGCCTTTCCTGGATGACAGCAGCCAGAAAAACCAAATTTCTGCACAATCCTGCTTTGTGCCAGCTCCCTGGACAGAGCACTGGGTTTTCTGAGCTACCAGGGCAGGTTCTGAGCCTGAGGGCTCAGCTTGGCCAACTGCAGTGTCCCTGGGGTGTGGGACAGGAGCTCCTTTCAGTGCTGCTGCAGCATTTCCTAAACATTCCTCCTCCCAAACAAGGGCTCTCTTGTACCCCATTCCTCTCCTCCATAAATTTTGCAAACATCTCCAAGCTTGCTGGATGCTTAGGAGATGAACCCTCTCCTGGCAGCTATTTTGGTGGCATTACTGTATTGCAGCAGGATTTTTTTTTACAAGAGAGGTTTTTTTTATATGAGGGAGATGTTTTCTGGGAATGCTGACCTCAGATCCGTCCCTTCTGATGTGGCTCCTGTGTGGGTTTGCAGCAGCTGGAGTTGTTTCCTTTTGTGTTGGTGCTCCAGTCCTTCACCTATTCCACGAGCTGGCCACAAAATGTGGCCCACAGCCACGTTTGGGGGCACTTTTTTCCTGTGAGTCCCACTGCAAGGTGGGTTTGTTCTGTGTGACAACCTCCCTGCAGCTCTGGGACCTGCCTGGCCCAGCAGCCACCAAATGTGCCTTAGGAAAGAGTTTAAAAACTCAAGCCAGCTTGTAACAGCTCTTCATTAGACCTGGATTTATAATTAATGACTTTTAATTAACATTTCTTGCCTGAATTATGACCCTGTAAGTCCATGAAGAATTTCAGTGTCCCCAGCATCCTGCAGTGAGTAGTTTAGCAGTTGTCTTGCAGGTTGTGGAAAAGCAGCCTCTTTGTGTTTGGTTTTAATTCACCTCCCAGTCTGCTCCCTTTGCTGAGCCCCTGTGCTCCCCATCCTCACTCCTTCCCACCCCTGCATCCACAGGCATGCTGCCTAGAGAAGATGCTTGAGAAACCTGACTCTCTTTTCCTAAAAAAAACCCAAAAAAAACATGGCATGGGGGATTATTGGATGTGCTAAGAGTTCTCCATGTGTCAGAGTTTCCTTTCAGGGGATTCTGAGGTTCTTGAAGGACACTGAGCTGAGCCCACTGAGACTGGGGTGTGGGCTCAGAGCTTTCAGTGAGGCTCCAGTCACTCAGCATCCTTTGCCTTCAGAGTTCTGGGAAGCAGCTGGAGGAGCATTCCTGGTTTTACCAGCTCTGTGGGGCTGGTTGGTGTCCCCTGTCACAGCTGTGCCTTGTGACTGTGCCCTGGCTGCTGGGGGGGCTGTAAATGAGATTTACAGTGAAAGGCAGAGTGGTTTTTCCTTCTCTTCTGCTGGGGTTCCCGGGGAGCTCTGCTGTTTCTCTGCTCCACAGGGATCCCAGAGGAGGAGGAGGAGGAGGAGGAAGAGGAGGAGATGCTGCCTGGAGTTTATTGCTTTTATTGCTGTTTCCTGTCTTGTCTGAGCTCCTGTCCCCTCTGAGGTGCTTGGGCTGGGGCTGCAGCTCTTCAGATGTTGCAGCTCTTTGTGTCCCTGCCAGGAACATCCCAGCAGCAAAGTGAAATTGCAGCTCCTGCCTTGCCCCCTCACTCAGACAAAGCAGAGAAAGGAAGCAGGGGATGAGTTACAGTGATGGGTTTAGCAGAAGGAAAGGGAAGAAGGGAAAAACACCAGTTATTGCCATCAGCACGAGGGTTCCATTCCCACCTGCTGATCTCCAGCCTGCTCCTCTGGCCTTGCTTTGCTTCCCTTCCCTGTTGTACCTCTGAACTGAGGGAATTTTAATGGGGTTTATTAATTAACTCAGATTCAGCTCTGCAATTTCTCTGTTTAGAAATCTTTCGGATGCTCTGTCCCATAGATTCCTCTCTTGGTCTCTGCACAGTCTGGTCTCTGAGCTCAGCAGGCTCCAATTTCTCTAACAATGTCCTGTTTGTTTCCACTCCATCTTGGCTGCATTTTATTTTATTTTATTGATATTCCATGGATGAGTGCCTGAGTGGCTCAGTGGGACTTGCAAGGCCAGGCCAGCACCCAAGCCCACTGAGGGAAGGACAAAACATTAAATTTCTAAATGCAAGGAGGGGGGCAGGGGCTGTTTGCAGGGGGGGTGATGCCCATGGAGACACGAGCTGGTTGAGGGGGGTCAGTGGCCCCACCAGAGCCAGCCCTGCTGTGCTTTCCTGGCTGGGTTTGTCACTTGGCCAACACCCCAACTGTCCCCTCGCTCTGCTGACACTCTTCCTTCTCTTTTTCAGGGAGCCCATTGGAAAGAAGAGGTCTGGTAAGGACTCCTTTGCTCTTTGCTGGTTGCACCAACCCCTCCTTCACCCAGAGCTGAGGTGCCAGCCCCTGCTCTGCTCCCCCATGGGGGTCCCCAGCTCAGTGACCCCCTCCATCCTCTGGGATTTCACTGCAGCCTCCAGGCCCCCATCCCATACCCCCTGAGCTCTGTGGTGCTCCCCAAGGTGGGTCAGGTGCCCACAGCTCTCAGCACTGCCCTGGACCCCCCAGCCCACCCCTCCCTGCCTCATGCCTGGTCTCCCAATGTCCTTTTGTTCCTCATCAGGGATTATCCAGAGAACGGCCTCTTTCCTGCACAGAGGTACTAACAGCTGCTCCTGCCCTTGCTCTGCTCTGCCTTTCTCTGGGGTCACCTGCTCAGCTGGGGGGGGCTGAGAAGCTTGTCACCCTTGCCAGAAGCTGTCACATCCCCTGTGGCTTTCTGTGGTGGCTGGTGGACACAGGGTGGTGGCACAGGGCTTGGCTCTTGGTGCAGGGGACGTGCCCCAGCTCCTGCTGAAGGTCTGCAGGGTGGGGATGCCAGATTTCAGGAGTGCAGAGGGATGTCTGAGCTGCCTGGGGGGCACTGTGGGGCTGGAAGTGTCCCAGTGCAGCAGGATGTTCTCCTTCACCGTGGCACCAGCTGGGAGCCTGGGGAAGGTGGTTGGGTCTGGGGTGCTGTACCCCAGGATTAGGGGGACATCTCTGAAAGACCCCCTTGCTGTGGTGTTTAGGGTTGTTTGAGCTTCCCAAAAAGAGGAGAGAGGAGTGGAAGAGCCTTTGATCCGTGGGTTAAGGAGGCATCTTTCAGCTGCTGGAGCTGCAGAAAGTATAAAAATGGTGTGAGGATTTTTGGGGAGGAAGGTCTGAGCTTTGGCTGCGTGGAGATTCTGCTGAAATCAGTCATGGAGAGGATTTTGGGCAAAGAACTGGCACTGCCATCACCTGTGTGGGCAAACCCACTTGTAGGTGAGTGGGTTCCTCCTGCAGGAGAGAGGAGAGGCACAGCTTGGACTCAAAGAGCTGATTCCACTTCCTTTCCCAAAGGAGCTGCAGGTCATCCCTCCTTTGGGAGCTGATGGTGCCCCAGTGTCTCCTCTGCCACTGGTGGCAGATGCAGATGGGAAGCTCTGATGTTGTTGGTAGCTCCTGGTTTTGATCTGTTCTCATGGGCTGAGTGCTCTCCTGTGGGACTCACAGGGTTTTACCAGGTTGGTTTAAACCTTTGGACATTTTCTGCTCGGTCTCTGGCTGCTCTCTCTCCAAGCAGGACATTGGGGTGGTCATTTTAAAGCTCTCATGGGCCATTTGCAAGAACAATGGTAAATTAAAGGTAAATTAAAGGCTGGCTCTGATCTGAAGTGCTGGGGACAAGAGAAGGGAAAGCCTCTCTAGGGCTGAGAAGAGGAGGAAGAAAATTTCTGCTGCATAACTCAGTTCAGTGAGGGCAAAATTCAATTTGAGGACCCTGGCTGTTAGAGAAGCAGGAGTTCTCCATTGAGAAGGAAGAGTTTGGATAAGATCCAAGGCAGAGCCTGCTCTGGCAGAGCAGGATGTGCTGTTCTGCCCCTGGCAGCAGCCAGCAGGAAAGGTGTTTGTTCTCAGTAACGTTACACAGGGCTGATGCCTCGTGCCAGGCATGTTCAGAGATTCATCTCACTGTCTTGCATTTCCTGGCAGCAGAAACAGAGTTTGGTTCAGCTGCTGTCACCCCAGCTCCTTGCATACCTTGAGGAAATCCCTGATGGTCCATTGGGTCCTGCTTTGAGGCAGCAAATGTGCAGCAAGGCACAAAAAATACTCCTTCAATCCAGGATGTCCCTAAGGAGGGGTCATGCAACAGCTGCTAACAAACAAAAATCACGAGGATTTCCCAAAAAGCAGTTTCCCAACTGCCAGAGAGGGGGGTGAACTGCTCTTGAGTAGAGTTGGAAAGAGCTCTGAGGTCCTGGCAGCAGCAAGCTGGGTTTGGAAATGGGATTTGAGCAAACACTGGGATGCAGAGTGGGTTAAAGTGCTGCTCCCGTGGTGACCACGAGTGTCAGATGACATTTGGAGTTTCGAGGAGGGCCTGGTGTGTGTGAGCACTGGAAATAAAATCTGCTTTCTTTGCTTAGCTTCTTTTAGCAGCATTTGTAATCCCACCTGGCTGGGGCTCTGCACAGCCTGCAGCTTGCAGGGGGTGGATTATTCCCCAGACTTTGGGGCTCTGCCTTGGCCACTGATTTAGGCACGTCTAAAAGTAGTCATCCCATCAGTCCCTGAGACTGTTCTGAGCATTTCTGTTCTCCCAGCCTCTCTCAGTTGCACAGAAAGCACAGATGGAGAGCCACGGGTTCGTGCAAGCCAGCCTGGAACTGCCTCCAGAGTTTATATTTGGGTGGAGCTGCCCAAGGAGGCTGGCAGAGACCTCAAATGCCCCTTTGCCAGTTTGGTTTTAGCTGCTTTCTTGTGTGCCCACGTCCCTTTCTGCTGTGCTGTGGAATGTCCCTGCAATGGCAGAGAGACCCCAAACTGCAGTGTTTGCTCTGAGGAGAGGCAGTGAAAACACAGCAGCCATGGGGGAGCTTTCTAAAACTCCACTGGTATTTCCATGTGATTGTTTTCCAAATTCTGGAATAATCCCTGGAGGGATGAGAGGGTTTGCAAAGAATTCAGCACATTTTTCAGTGCCCATTTCTCTGAGAAATGACAGCAGCAGGAAGGTCCCCCTTGCAGTAGTGATCACCCCAAACTCCTCAGGTCTGGAAGAGCAGGGGCTGTCCTGACAGCTCTGCATCTGATCCACACAGGCAGAGGAGGAAGGGACTTTATCCAAAGAATGACACTTTTGGGAGATGCAATAGGCAAAGGCTGCAATGCAGAACAGGCTTCAAACCCAAATACCTGTGTCCTAATTCGGTGCTGAACTCTTTGTTTCCCTCTGGGAACACCAAAGCTCTGTCACAGGTTCCTCACTTCTGGCACTTGCAAAGCCAGAAGCTGGAAAGGCTGAAAACATCACAAGCAGCCCCATATCTGTGAGATTTCCTGCTGGGTTTGTACATCTCAGCCCTTGGGTGAAAGGCCAAGTTTCTGGCCATAAAAAACCTGCAGGGATTTTTGGGCTGGCTCTGGGATGTGCTGAGGGTCTCTCCTGCATCCAGGGCGAGCATCACTTGTGCAAGCCCAGCCCTCAGTGCTCCCTTGGCTCGGTGGATTCCCCTTTCCTAGCCCACATTTGTGTCATTGTCACAGCCGAGGATGCACAGTGTGTGCTCCTGCCTGGGCTGTCTGCAAACCCCCTCTCCTGTGGGACAAATTCCT
The DNA here is from genome assembly GCA_013400855.1 of Buphagus erythrorhynchus. NCBI lineage: Eukaryota > Metazoa > Chordata > Aves > Passeriformes > Sturnidae > Buphagus > Buphagus erythrorhynchus. The sequence continues at coordinate 2,352 of VZTT01031881.1, read as the reverse complement.
CCTCCCCAGCTGCAGAGCTCCCATCTCCCATCTCCCATCTCCCTGGGCAGTTTTACCCGTTGCTATTTTGGGGANTGCAGAGCTTTGGTGCTGTCTCCCATCATCTCCCATCTCCCTGGGCAGCTTTACACCGTTGCTATTTTGGGGGAGCCAAGTCTGGCTGTGCTCAGGGTGTTGGGTGCGTGCTCAGGATGCTGTTGCTCACTCCAGGGTGTGTTTTTGTGGTTCAGGATGGTTAGGCCAGGTGAAGATGCTCCCAAAATTAACGCCTACCTCTTCCTCCAGGCTCAGTTTACCACTTCCCTTGCTGGTTTAATGGGTACATTGGAGGATCCAGAATTGGCTGCTTAAACTACAAATAGCCTCGGAGGCACGGCTGTAATTACAGCCAGGGAGGCACAAAGGGGAGTACTTATCTCTTCCTACAGTTGTTTTTCTTCTCTCAGGGGCTGGGTAGATCCTCAGATCGCTTTAAGCACAAACCTTTAATTGGGATGCTGGAACAGATAGTCCCAGCATCCACCGTTCACTTTGGAGGGTTATTTTTAACTCTGTCTGCTGCCCCACCTCTGGGTTTTGGTGTGCAGGAAGGTTTCATCAGCAGGAACAGATCCTGTGCACTTGGCCAGCTCACCTGGAGCTCTGCAGAGCGCTGTTTATAGCAGATGGACACAGACAGCTTCCTTCTTTTCCTTTAAACAACCCTGTCCTGCAGACACATGCTTCATTTAAATCTTAATTGTGGTCTGCCATTCTCAGAACCAGCCGGGAGAGGTTGTGACCTGTTGAGAACTTCTCCAGGAGGCAGCAGAACATCCTGGGAATCCTGAGGAGCTGCTAGAGCTTGTCCTTCAGGATGAGGATGGCACCTTAGGTCTCCCATGCCCTGAAATAGGTTCTCCCATAGGAAAGAGCTCTGCTGTGGTTGGGGAGCACCTGGTGCAGGTGTATTTGCCATGGGAACTCGTTCCTGGCATGAGTCTGAATTGCTTTGCTGCATTTCTCCCAAGGAACCACCTCTGTCTGTGAAATTCCTTGGAGACTGGGAGGGGATTGTCCTGTATTTCTGCTGTGCCTGGCCCTGATGTGATCTCTGCCCTGCCAAAACCTGAGACTCAGAGTAAACACAGGCCCTGTAAGCTCCACTTAACACCTACAGTCAGGTGTGATTCCTCTGTATCGCTTGTGCTGTAGTAATGAACACTTTCCTATTTCCAAAACACTTTTCAAGTTTAATTAAACCTTACCACACCAGGGGAGACTGGAATAATGTAACAGAGTCTTCCTTGGCAGGTTGGGAAGCTGCAGGGCAGAGTGTTGGGTCAGGAAAATCCACAAACACCAGAGGTTTATGTCCAAAAAGGAGAGAGTGGAACTTTATTTGAATAAAGGGAGAGATTCCACTGGGGCATGTGCCCATGGATTTTTTGCTCTTGAGGTTTTTGAGGATGCAGCTTCCTTTTTAAACTCCCAGCCTCATGGTGCTCTCTTCCTTTCCCCATTGCTGAGTACCAGGAAGGTGCAGCTTTCCCAAACCACCTTCCACATATCCCACCTCGAACTTGACAGTTTGCCCCAAAATTCAGGAGTTCAGCCTTGTGCAGCCCCTTGACTGTGTCAAGAGCCAAATTCTCTGAGATCTACAACAATCCTGCTGCCCAAAGTCAGCAGAGACATTCGGCCCCATCTCCAAGGTTAACACACATCCCTCCACCCACCAGATTGTTTGCAAAGACATTAGCTCACACCTTCCCTCTCAATTTCTCCTCTTATCTCTCAATTTTTCTTTACAAACCCCAGTTTTTAACAACCTGGAATATTTGTTTCACCCCCTCCTGACTTCTCTGTGTCTGTGGGGTCTCTGCACCAGGTGTGGCAAGTAAATCCAGAGAATAAAGTAGACAGTGACAGTTCAAATTAGCCCAGTAATCTTTGTAGATGATCTGTGGCTACTGCTAGCCAAGGTGTCCCATCCTTTTCTTCCAGCTGAGAAGTCCCAAATCTCCAGGGCATCANTTTTTCTTTACAAACCCCAGTTTTTAACAACCTGGAATATTTGTTTCACCCCCTCCTGACTTCTCTGTGTCTGTGGGGTCTCTGCACCAGGTGTGGCAAGTAAATCCAGAGAATAAAGTAGACAGTGACAGTTCAAATTAGCCCAGTAATCTTTGTAGATGATCTGTGGCTACTGCTAGCCAAGGTCTCCCATCCTTTTCTTCCAGCTGAGAAGTCCCAAATCTCCAGGGCATCAGAGATCAATTTAAAAGATCAATTTAAAAGATCAATTTTAAAATACTTCAATGATTTCAAGTGACTCTTGGATCAATTAAAAAAGACTCCAATGACCTCAAG
>VZTT01031879.1:35164-47862 GCA_013400855.1 Buphagus erythrorhynchus | reverse complement strand
TTCTCATTTAATATCTCTCACATGAGCTATCTATGCCTTTTGCAAAAATGAGTGAAAATTTACTTTTATTTCAGAATAAATACTGTCAGCTGATTAGGAGGCCAAAACTTTTTCTTAAGTAGCTGACTAGAGAAAATTTGCACTAACTAGCAATAAGCATAGTCACAAACAAATAAAAAGAAATATTTTATGTTTTTGTAGATCTTCCAACCAATCTTAAACTTTATTTATGTTACCTGACTTCCTTACACATCCTTCCACAACACATTATTTGCTTAATATAAAGCAAATCATGCTTTAGGTTGCCACCAATTTTAGAGCAAAGAATCAAAACCCAGAAGTAGAAAGAGAGTAAGTAGCTGGATAATAAAAAAAAACCCAAAACCAAACAAAGAACAAAAGGGAGGGAAAAATTCCTCATCTGTCAGTATGTTTTCGTGGGAGAGATATGTTTCATTTGATATGCCACACACACAACTCACACATAAACAAATAGTGAGAAAAATGATTCATAGATACCGAGTAGCTTAACCCATACACATATGTGTACACATAACGAAAGAAAAAATCAAAAATATCAGTAAGATCATGACCTGAATTTTCCATCAGTTATCAAGGAATATTTAATGAATACAAGGACATTTTTAAATGACTGCAATAAAGAATTTTAAGTGGATAAAAAGCTGTCTACATCTAGTAGATAGTCATATTGCTTCAGCACCATATTAGTATTCTATTAGTAAAATTACACACAGAAAAAAAATGAGAAAATATGTAAACCACAGTACCAAAAAAGGAGGACTAGAGTAATTTTAAAAATCTTTAAATCTCTGTATTTGGTTTACTTTCTATTCCTTCTTTTGAGCCCTGACTGCAGTCTAAGAATAGTTTACAAGTGCTGCTCAGTCTGGACATTTGGATTGTGAAGTGTCAAAAACCAAAGTGTTTCATTTGGCATTGTGAAAATCTTAGAGGTACCAATTTACTATGCTCAGAAGTGACTGAAGAAAAATTTCTTATCTTCTTATTTTTATTCTACTGCTCTCTCTTCTTTAATCCCCCCTAATCCACTCAAAAAATTATCAGCTAGGATTTTGCCCATGTCAAGTTTTTGAACTGAGTGTGGTTTTACTCTAGCTTTGTTCTCAGAAGCGTGACGGCCCTTGGATCACTTTTGCAGCAGCAATCGAATTTTTTTCNNNTTTTTTTCCCCACTCTCATAACTCAGAGGGATTTGCAAAAGGATTTTAGATTAAAGCCACAGAAGGACTTTATCAACCAAATCTTACCTTACCCTTTCATGAAGATTTCCCACTCAGGTGCTGTCTGACCAATAGATGTGGGTGCATATAAAACTTAAAATTACCTACATGGTTAAAGGCTTGCTGGCAGGACCCAAACTGCCTAACCTCAAGAAAGTGATTGAGCATTGCTGCAATACAGAAACTATACCTCATATAGAAATAACAAGACATACTGTTGCTTTTGGCACTGTAAAGATCTTATCTAAAAATCCCATAAGTATTGGACATATAATTTGAAAGAATTTCTTAAAATACTAAAACTAGATTTCTCCTGTCATAGTCAATTATCTGATATATAAACATAACTTTAAATAAGCTGGTTTTATTCCTGCCACTTTTTCAGCTCTCACTTGCTGGTGATTAGGAGCCTTTGTTTAATTTTCTATGTTTCTTCTTGGTGAATTTACACCTACTTGTTTATTTGCCAGCATGAATTAGTGCCTTGGTGTCCTTGTACATTTGCAAATAGTAACTTTCTGCTTTTTTCTTCTTTTCAATAAAACCTGTTCCTAGAATGTATATTTTACTGAGGTCTGAACCCAAGAGCNGTACCATGGTTGGTGCCATCAGCCCCTGAGGACTGGCAAGAGCTGACAGTAGCAAGACTTCTGTTACTTTTTGTGCCAGCAGAGAAAATAAGAGCCAGGCTCTGTCATGCTGGACACTGGAAAACCAGTCTTTTCCTGAGCAAAGCAGTTGAAGCAGAAAGAGCAAGGAGACCATGGAGGGATTGAGAGTGCCCTCAGTGTGTTTGCTGACACCAAGTGCAGTGCAGGCCACAGTCTGAAGGAAGGGGATACCGTACAGAACCAATTATACAGGCTTGAGCAGTGGACCTGCATGAACATCACTAAGTACAGCAAGGCCACATAAAAGGCCCTGCACATGGGTTGGAGCAATGCTGAGCAGAAATACAGGCTGTGCAGAGAATTTAGAGCAACCCTGAGGAGAATGACTTGGGGGTGTTGGTTGCTGAGAAGCACAATGTGACCAGGTGATGTGCATTTGCAGCCCAGAAAGCCAAATGCATCCTGGATTGCATCAAAAGAAGTGGGATCGACAATTTGAGGGAGGTGATACTCTGCTCCATTCTTGTGAGATCCCACCTGGAGTGCTGCATCCAGTTCTNGAATGGGTTCAAACTGAAAGAGGGCATATTTAGACTAGTCATTAGGAAGAAATTCTTTGTTATGAGAGTTGAGATATAGGAACAGGTTCCCAAAGAAACTGTGGATATCTCATTCCTATAAATATTCATGTGGGATGCAGCTTGGAGCAACTTGGTCAAGTGTAATGTGGCCCTGCACATGGTAGGGGGCCTGGAACTAGATGATCTTTAAGATCCCTTCCAATTCAAACCATTCTGTGATTCATTGATCNGAATGGGTTCAAACTGAAAGAGGGCATATTTAGACTAGTCATTAGGAAGAAATTCTTTGTTATGAGAGTTGAGATATAGGAACAGGTTCCCAAAGAAACTGTGGATATCTCATTCCTATAAATATTCATGTGGGATGCAGCTTGGAGCAACTTGGTCAAGTGTAATGTGGCCCTGCACATGGTAGGGGGCCTGGAACTAGATGATCTTTAAGATCCCTTCCAATTCAAACCATTCTGTGATTCATTGATCCATACCAGGTATAGAGGATGAGAGGAACATTCCCACGGCATCTTATTTTAGAAGGTTCTGTTAATCCTTCATTTCAGGTTGAGATTGATGGCCACTAGCATAGTCAGCTTTGCTATAGTCAGGTGGAATTTAATGGCTGGCTTTGACAAACAACGTCTATCTGCTGAAAGGTAATGAGAAGTGGTCTCAGCTGTGGGAAACAGCTGCAAACAACTCCTGCATGCAAACAGGTGGCCTTTAACTGCACACAGACTAGAGAAAATGAAGCGTGCTCTCACAGGTGTTCACTGGAGGTAAGCACTAGTGATTGCTGCCTTCAGGTGGGTGGTGAGAGGCCCTGAGTCTAGTGTTTGTCATTGAGTACTTCTCCCCTGGAGTTAGCCCATCTGACTGCAGATGAAAGAGGCTGCTGCCTTTTAGGGAGCTTTACAACACACGTCCCTGCCCACCTGGGTACTCAATGTGTTCTCATTTATATTCAAAGACAATTGCCCAGGAACTTTACAAAGCCAACGTCTTGGGCTCATTTCTTGATCACTGGAGCTGTGAGACATTCTTGCCCCTGTTCCAATCTGCAGGCATCTTCACAAGCTATTTGGTGGGCCAAGAAATGAATATAGTATTGCAGAAAAGATCCTTACTACATATAATGAAATTAATAATTCCCTTATTCAGTAAGTAAAACCTAGTCTGACAAATTATAGGATTATTTTTCCACTTTTATTATGTCACACTGGCATTCTGTAGACTTTCAATGACTAATATATACAAACTTCTCTGTTTCTCAGCAGTTTTCAGGTAATGAGACCATAGCTTCTTGAAGAATTTCTTCTCATTAGTTCCTAAATAAAAGATATTTTAGTCTCTAATGTTTATTCCATTTCTATTGCTATATTTCTCAGCTAAAAAGTTCTTCCTCCCAATGTAACCTATCAGAAAAAATTATCAACACATACATAAATTTTGTGCCAGGAAAATTAAAAAGAAAGCTGTATTGCAACACTCCATGGATATTTCTTGAGGGGTTCCACAGCTAGGACATATAACTTTGCAATTACTGATTAAAACCTCTTGACCATGACCTCTCAGTGCCAGATTTCATCCATAGCCTGAGCTGGGTGTCACTGGTTTAACCCCTGTGCCATGGGCAGTGACTGCTGGCTCCCCTGTTCCAGCTTCAGCTCTGGACACACACTCCCCCCCAATCCCCAAGACATTGTCTGCCAAACAATATCCCTCTGTGTGCATGGGGCTGGGGGACATTGCCAGGCTGCAGTGGGGGAGGAAACTGAGCTGTGATTAAAAAAACTAGGAAAACTAAACCAAGAAAAACTCACATTCAAGCAGGAGGAAACCTCTCCACCATGAATACCATTGGTCTCCCTGCAGAAACCTCACAATGCTGAAAAATTTCTGCATGCCTCCTACATCACCTAAAACCATCCTTCTTAGAATACAGAGGAATATTAGAATGATGAGCACACTACCTGGGGAAAAGGATAGGTAATGGCAAGTTTGTCATATATAACTTCTACCTTTAGTATTACTAGTAAGATCTATATTGTATTGATTAGATAATTTAGAAAGTGAGTGTATTATTGTAGCTGGACTAATAATAATGTTTATTGCATTTTTCTACACTGGTAAAACCTTTAAGAAGACTAAAAATGAATTTGCAGCTTCCCATTTATGTTATACTCCTCTTTTTCTTTTGTTCATAGAATGTTTTAACTGTTAAAAGCTTCACTAGGTGTTCATTTCAGTAGCCCAGTTTCAGTATGATATATCCATGAGTACTCATCAGTTAATTCTCTCCCTATACTCAGTTTCTCTTTCAGTTCCTTTCTCCACTTTCACTCACCTTTTCCTATTTGGCACCTTTGCAAGTATATATCTGAAATCCAGACATCTTAGATCTGCTGCCTTCTTTTGTTTAATAGAAGATCAGCAGTGCCCTCCAAACATGAATGAAATTGGTCAAGTGTGATCCAAATTCACTAAACTTTATGCCATTTTTCATTAATGTCTCCAGCCTTTTGTCCAAACCTTTTCTAAAGCAGGAGAATACAACTCAAGTGAGTGGTCAAGCTCCAAAGAACTTTGACTTATTAGACTGAATATTTCTGTAGTTCTCAGTGATCTCCTTCAATCTCTCCTAGATATTGTCATGCCTATACATCTCAGTTCCTTTCAGGACTTACTCTACTTGGCCTTTATACTTTCTTTTCTGCATGAAAGACAGAAAATATGGAAAATTAGAAAGTGGAGAAGGAAAGGCAAGTAACACATGCAACATTTGGAAATCATACTAAAGCATCTGTTGTCACTTGAATTGTTCAACCTGGAAAAGAGGAGACTGAGGGAATACCTAATCGCAGCATACAGCTTCCTCACAAGGAGAAGAGGAGGGGCAGGCATTGATCACTTCTCTGTGGTGACCAGTGTCAGGACCCAAGGGTCTGAAGCTGTGTCAGAAGAGTTTTAGATTAAATGTAAGAAAAATCTGTTTCTTCTTGGGCACTGGGACAGGCTGCTGTCCAGGCTACAGGACTGCTGTAGTGGTCACAGCACCAAGCCTGACACAAATTCATGAAGGATTTGAACAATACTCTCAGTCATATGATGTGAATCTTGGAGATGTCCTGTGCAGGGACAGGAGTTGGACTTTGGTAATTCTTGTGGGTTCCTTCCAACTCAGCATATTCTGTGATTCTAGATTTCTTTTCATTAATTTGCTGGTCTAATGGGAAAACTCAGCTCACTCATAGTTTAGCCTAATCAGTATAGAAGCAATTTCTCAATATATTAATATTAATTGTCCACCAATAAAAGCAGAACAAAAGATACACTACAATATTTGACTCATCAAATGTTATCAAAAACCTACAGTTTTATAACAACCCTTCTATAACTCTTCTCTGAAAACAATGATCACACACTGGCTGAAATGTAACCCACCTAGTGTGTAGGTGAGGATCCACCACATGCAGATTGCTCTGTGAAGATGTGCATGCAGTAGCTGAGCAGGTACCCCTGCCACTGCTGGCACCCCACTAAGGCACCATCTGTGGGCAGGACTCCCATATAGACCCACACACACTTGAAGCAGAGGTGGCCCCACACTGTTCCTGGGGTATAGGCAAGTTGTAAGCTGTTCTGTGCCCTAAAGGAAGTACTGAGCCTGGTCAAGGTAGGGCTGGGGATGCCACACTTGATGCCCTGCAGGACCCAGCTAGAGTCACTGCTCCTCATCCTGCTCCAAGGCCTCTGCCCCCACCTTTTACAAATTTCTTTGTTTCTTTTCTATTTCTTTCATGTTGAATCTTTTGTACCGCTGTGTAATTCCCTGCTTGGTATTTAAAACCTCCTCTCAGACAGTTTTTCATGTTTGATTTACACACACACTCTTGCACTTACATTTCTATCTTAAAGAGTGGACTTCGCATTCTTATTATATACAAATGGAAAATACATAGTTTTGTTTAAAGCAGTGGACTCCAGGCCACATTTGGCCTACTTTACTACCAAGGGTATACTGAGTTTCTTAAATGTAAGTGGCATATTTGCTATTCTAAAATCACACAGCACTAGCCCTGGTTCAGCAGACACATTAAAGATCACACTTGCTATAACTGTGATTCTGTGTGCCAATTCCTACAATACTACAGGGTTGACATTGTCAGGTTCCTCAACTGAAAAATATTTTTTAAAAAGCTTATCTTCTATTCTCATTACATATTGTGATAGCTTTATTTTTTCTTTTGTATATGAATTCAGTATCCCACTTGTCTTTCCTAAACAGTTCTCCTTACTAAAATGTGATGCAAAGGTTTTGGGCTATCTTTAAACAACTGAGAGACATATGATCATTACTATCTGGCTTATCCTCATAACTATCCACCCCCATTAGATAGCAAATCCAATTATTTTATCCTTATTTTTTAGGATAATAAATAACAAAAAATTGCAATGTTATTTCTTTTGCAAACATCTATTTTCATTCTTGCCAAGTCTGTCTTTATTTCTATTTTTGAAGTCTCTAAAAGTATTTTTAGACAAATCCTTTTTTCCAATTTCTTTAGTCTCTCAGCTATATTCCTGATACTTCTTTTGTCTTGGGGTCTTAATAATATTTTGTGTCTTTGAGTGAAGATAAAACATGGAAAACATTCTAGAAGGCTTTTACAAGTCATAAATTTCTTTCTAATGAAGAAGTAATAAGGAGAAAAATGGCTTTATATTATTTACTTCTTAGTACATTTTAATACATCCAGTCTTGTACTAGTTGAGATATTAATGTTGTTGTTACAAAGACCATAATTCTATACATGCATTTATGACAAGTAGCCATGAGAGTGAACTGTCCTATGCTGCTCCTTATTGGAAAACAGAGAACAAAATGGACATCAAAAAACAGAAAGTCAAACACACAGTGTGTCTCACTGAAGTTATACAACTACTTGCAACAAATCCAACAATGGAGAATCAGATTTCTGAGATTCTCTTTTATTCACAGAATCACAAATTAAACTGAGTTGGAAGAAATCTTCAAGGATCATCAAAGCCCAGCTCCAAGTTCTTCACAGCACCTTCCCCAAGAAACTCACCATATGCCTGAGAGTATTGTCCACATGTTTCTTGAACTCTGACAGGCTGGTGCTGTTACCGCTTCCCTGGGAATCTGTTCCAGGGCACAACCACCCTCTGGGGGAAGAACCTTTTTCTAAAATCCAACCTAAATCTCCCCTGACACAAATTCAGGCTCTTGGATCTGGTCACTGGGCACCACAGAGCAGAGATCAGTGCCTGTCCCTCCTCTTCCCCTCCTGAGGAAGTTGTACCTGCACTGAGGTCTCCCCTCAGTCTCCTCCAGGCTGAACAGACCAAGTGCCCTCAGCTGCTCCTCACACGGCTTCCCCTCAAGGCCCTTCCCCATCTTTGTGCCCTCCTTTGGACACTCTCTAATAGTTTAATGTCTGTCTTACATTGTGGTGCCCAAAGCTGCCCCCAGCACTGGAGGTGAGGCTGCCCCAGCTCAGAGCAGAGCAGGACAATCCCCTCCCTTGCCCGGCTGTGATGCTGTGCCTGATGTCCCCAGGACAGGGTTGGCCCTCCTGGCTGCCAGGGCACTGCTGATTCATGTTCAACTTTTTGTCAGCCGGGAGCCTCAGGTCCCTTCCTGTGTCACTGCTTTCCAGCTCCCGATTTCCCAGTCTGTACATTCATCCAGGGTTGCCCCAGCCCAGGTGCAGAATCCAGCATTCATTTCTCTTGCATCAGTGAATCTTCCACATAAGATCAGAATTATCTATTAGTGGACGTAGTGAAGGTTGCTCTGGCAGATGTCATAGCCAGATAAATGTAACTGCAAAGCAGTTTCAGACACTAAGAATGTGTTTCAGACTGAAACTCTAGGAGATGAAAGTTGCCTCAGTCCTACAGCATTTGTGTGCATCAATAACATCAACAGAGCTAAGACACAGAGGAAAAGAGGATACTCGGACTGATATAATTAATTTTGTTAAGGGTAAAATCCCAGAAAAAAAAAAATTCCCACCATGTCTGCCTTGTTGGCCTTCCCCACCCCAATTCTTAACCATAAGCACTCAACCCTGTCATTACCACCATTCAATTCCAGACAACCAAAACATTCCTTAACATACAGGACTCCCCTACCACCTCTTCTTCCATGCCTATCCCATCTGAAGAGTTTATAGCCATATATTGCAATATGTCACTTTTGACAATTGTCCCACCATATTTCCATAATGGCAATTTTTTCATATTTTTCCTGCTGCCTGATCCTTCCAGCTCCTCCTGTTTGTAGCTCATGCTCTGTGCATTGGTATAGATGCACTTCAGTTGGGCTATTGGATCCACCACCTTTTTTGAGGGGCTGGCTAATTCCTATGTGATCATTCCCAAGTGTTTTTGTGGTTTCCTATCACACTAATAAACCTTGGATCTTTACCACTGGATGGATCTACATCCCCTACTTACACTGAAATAGCAGACTGAAGGATCTGAAACATTGCTGTACTGCTCAGGTTTATTTATCTATAGCATCTTGGGTTTACCTTATTCCTCATTCCAATCTAGTTTAAAGCTCCCTGCTAACTCCTGTGCAAGGATCCTTTTCCTGCTTTGAGACAGGTTCACAGCAGAACACCTTATTTACTAATCAGGCTCCATCCAAAAACCTTAAACAAATATATTGCTTACACACCAATCATGACACTGATTTAGAGTCTTTACTGATTCATAGTTTATATTCCTTCAATATTTAGAATCAACTCTTGCATCTTTGATTATAGGAATAAAGTAAAAAAATTTGGAGCTCTTTAGAACCTTATGGGTCTGATCAGTCAGGTGAGGAAAATTCAACCAAAAAGTTTCATAACATCAATGTTAAAACTTTTCTGATTTTTTATGGCCTCTATTTGTAATTATTATTACTGTAATCCATCATAATTTATTTGAAAAATTTATACAATTTCAGGTTACGTGCCAGATATTCCAGATATCTTCACAGGTGCATCACCATTTTTTCTTTAGTCTACCTCGTATTTTCTTGTATCCTTTGGATGATGGGTTTCTAAAAGTGTGTCTATAATATCATAGAAGCTTAAGGATCAAGCATGTCCTCCAGCTCAGACTTCTTGGTGTTGTTTCTGTGCCAGCTTTCATCAAGGTGGCAGGATGGAGGCGGACATCTCTTTTTATAGATAGATAAATTAGGCTGAGAAATTAAGGCAAAGGTAAATAGTTCACACTTGAGATGTGACAACAAGCTGAATGTGGTCTGTGCCACTGTAGCCTAGAAAATAAGACTTTTGCCACTGCTTGCATAAGGTTCCCAGCTGTGCACTGATCTTAGAGTACAAGGGCTCCACCTTGTTATGACTTGGACTGGAGTGTTGCTTGTTTAACCCCTGTGCTGGTGTTGGTGGCTGCTGCCTCCCCTTCTCCAACTTGAGTTCTGGGGGTATCCCTACTGGGGCCAGACACCCCTTTCTGTCACTGTCTGACAAACCCTTGGGGCAGAGAGGGGAAGGTGGCTCTGAGGGCCAGTGCCAGGCTGTAGCTCTCTATGTGGAGGAAGCAAGTGAGCCGTGACAGTGAAACATATATACCCAAACTCAATCATACTGAAAATTTGAACTGGAAGAAATTATCATCCCCATACTTCTCTTGGCAAAGAGTAGGACGAAAATCCTAGCAGACAAATCATCCTCTTCCCTTCAAAGCCATCAAAGTGCTGACAGCTATTGCAGACTGCCCTCATTCTCCCTTCTTCTAGACTGGCAATATTAGGATGCCAGGGGTAGGGAAGGGAGACCACAGCACCAGGATAAGTGGTTTGGTTTGTTTTTTTCCCTTTCCCCCACTACAACCTGTTAGCTGTATTACTGAGGTTTCTCTGAGTTAATTTGGATTATTAGTGAATATTAGTGTAACTGGACAAACACTTCGAGCTATTATGTTTAAACATTAATTGAGCTAATAATAAACTCTTTGCTCTATTTTTGTGGTTTGTGCCTTTTTGTTTATAGCAAACCCATGACCACAGCACAATTTAGTTCCAAGAATGTGAGCCTCATCTTGACCACAGATGCTAAAGCAGTCTAAAAAATCTGAGTGCATGTTGATGAACATAAGGATAGGATGGCAGGATTGGACTGTCTCTACTCAGCTGTATATCATTCTGTTTGAAGGGGTCTACAATACAATTTTCAGACAGTATCAGAAGTTTAGCTGACTCAATAATTTGGTTTGGATTTCTGTTCTGTTTTATTTCCCTTGGCATTGCAAAGTTGTTGGGTTTTTTCTCTTGTTCATATGCATCATGTATTATATTATGCATGTAAGTCTCAGACTGTAGCTATTTTTATCTATTATTTATCTTTTATTTTCTTTGTTGTATTATTTCATCCAATGCCTTCAAAGTTAAAAGTGCATGTTTTTTTTGCAGTAACATAAAAGCATATATTTCACACATGACTGCACTGAACAACAGTTAATGGCATTCTGATTTAGTCTTACATTTAAGTTTAATTGTATTCTTATTTTATTTAAGCAAGTTGCAGTAGTAGGGAAACTCATTAAGTTTGTACTTGCTTCTTCCTCAGGGAAGGCTGAGCCATATTTCTCCAATTACAATATTCAGCATGACAGAAATGCTAAATATCTGCTTCACATGGTGTCATTGTCTTACCATAAAATGGGTCACAGAAACTAAAATGTGTATGGAAGTTGTTCTTTGGATAACTTCTAGATGTACCAGAACTGGCTTTTATTTTTAATTGGAGAATGTGATACTTGAGAGCTGTCAGTGTGGCACCTCCCACAGTCTGAAGTTTTCTCCTTATGAATATTAAATGTGTAATGCTCCAAGTATGTGCTCACAACTCTGTAGTCTTTGAATCTCAGCCATGGAGAAACCACCTTTGGATCTCAGAACTATGAATCAGATCTATATGTCTTTCAAAGAGAAAAGCTTAAAAATTATACAGACTAGCTAATTTATTTCAAATGTGGGTTTTGATCAGTCCAAAAGAGCCTGATACTAAGCCTTTCTATTCTCAGTATGACAAAATCTAAAAGATTTGCTGAATCTGATCTTCTCCTCATCAAATGCAGAACTATAATATTCTTTGAGGATGACCATTTAAGTCTTTGCATATCCTAGTATTTCCCAATATTATAATATTTTGAAACTTAAAGTCAGCTCTAAACAGCCCCCTCCAAGTACCCAGATACCTGTATTATCCAAGTGACTCTGCTTACACAGATTGCTTAAGCTTAGCCCACTGCACAAAGAGAAACATTTTCCTCTGCTTTATGTTCTTGCAAACAGACACTGTCTGTCAAAATGTCAAAAGCAGAAACAGAATAAATTTCTGTTCTTAATCTGTTTTGAGGTTGAAAATTTTAGCACAAATTTTGCTTATTTCAAGGGAGCAACATACCCATGCTGGGTTGTGAAAATTATATGCATCTCTATAAGTATTTTGTCAGGTGAGACTCTACTGTTCACAAAATGGAAGAGGTATCTCTTTTAATATCTTTTTCATGCAAGCTTATGGTCAATTTTGCCAGACTTGTTTTTTTTTACTTTTGCCTAGTAATGAGCAGAGAAATAGAAAAGACTTGTAAAAAAATTGTTTTAAGACCAAATTTTTGTCAATTTAAGTTTTCAGTGAAGACAGCTTAAAAGAGCCAAGAGCTTGACTCCTAAACAATCCCACTCACACAGAGCAACACCTATTTTTTAATTACACTGTAACTCCAGCAATTGAATATATTCATATTGATTACATAAGGACAGTAAAATCAATAGAGAAGAGACTATACAGCTTATTGTTTGTGCCATTGGTCTCGTTATCTGCTGTTAGGATTCTTTTCACTGGACATCTCTGAACAAGATAAAAAAGATAGTGTTGGTCGAGGTACGGAAATCTGTGGGAAAACAGTGTCATGGGCATAAATGCTAGCCTGGTAAGCTTGTTTTGAAATGAATATACACCTGGTTGGGGGAGCTTACTGAATACAGCATCATTAGTTGATTCAATGACCATAATATACCAGTAATTTTAATCTCAAAGATGAAAACACCCCCAAAAGTATATTATACTGAGGCTACATATCAATCACAATGTAATTAGAAGAACTGTTAAATTTGCATAAGGTTGCAATGTCCTTTATAATAGCCTGAAGGTTTTAGATAAATATAGATAAATTTCCATAATGAGCTGGTTTGTTGG
>VZTT01031879.1:11107-25758 GCA_013400855.1 Buphagus erythrorhynchus | reverse complement strand
AAGTGCTTTTCTTGGCAGTGATACATATTTATCTCTGACCTTTATCATGGGCTATTTCCAGTGATGTACTATTTATGATGAAATTGGTCACTATTCTCCTCCATGGAATTCTTAACAGTCATTTGACTCTTTCCTAAATGTCTGTACTTGAAAAATACTTGTCTGAGGACACAACAGTAGCAAAACAGTGCTGTTTAGAGAAGGGTATATTTGCCTGTAGGAAGTCCACTTCACAAAGTCACTTTATATGTAAACATGCCAGAAATTTGCATATATTTGGGAAAAATAAATCCCCAAGGATTTGACTAATCATAAGAAGAATTTTGAACAGCTTTTCTGAGTCACCAATAAGAAAAGATTAGCTGGGTTTTTTTAAATGATGTGTAGTGGATAACATGCACAGTCACTGAAAGAATCCAGGGCACTACACCCCTTTTGTTCTTGGGCTAGATTCTCAAGTTTTCTGGTAGAAATCTGACTGGAACTGTGTTTGTTGAAAATAAAAGTATGCTTCTTTTGTGCAAACTCTCAGTGAGTTGCATTTCTGCACTTTTTATTTATCTTCTGTGAACCTGAGTGGATTTTTTTATATTAAGACACTCTACACTCTAAAGGTGTGGCTATATTGCCTACATAGCTGTGATTTTTAACAAGGGCCTTCATAATGGACTTGATGATCTCAAAAGTATTTTCCAACCTAGTTTATTCTGTAATTTTATGATGATTGCAAACTTTTCAGTAGCTATTAAAAATAGAATATTTTATTGTGATATTCTACTTCATATCCTGTAAATCTCTTGTAGCCTCACTTAAAATCATTAGCACTTTATGTATGACCTAGTTATAATATTTGTTTGAGTGTATAGATGTAAAAGCAATAGTTATGCCTCTCTGAATGTACAGGGCAAATTTCAAAACACAATTGTTAAGTGGAGAAAACATAAATTACCTAAACAAAAAATGAAACATTTCTAGAAGTAGAAATACTCTAGGGAGACCTCTCCTTTAGCACAGTTAAATGTAATTCTGAGAAAAATTTTAGGTGGTTGTAGAAAATATTTGCTTTCAAAGCTAAACTAGTAGGCTAATAAATACTGAATAAAGTGCATTGTGGTTACGAGTATGGTTTAGATCATGTGGTAATTTGGTTACAATTTGAGATAATTATTTCAATGCAGCCACATGCAAAGCTGTCTATATAAGAATTTTATGGACGTCTGCCTTGAAAAGCACTAACTCAGAGGTTTAATATTCTTCGGAGATGTCTTCCTCAACTGAGTGAACCACTGTGGTACCAAACATCAATTAAATGCTTATAAAAAGAGAAACGAGTAATGGACAGAGAAATCAGTTTTCCTTTTCCTTCAGCACTTGAATGGACAGCCCATAGGAGTCTGCCCCTGCTTCTGCTACCAGCTCATCGAATTGAATGGGAAACTCCTGGAAAACTTCTAACTGGAAACACAGATACAGTCCAGTATGCACAGTGGGAAAAACTGTACTAGGTGAAAATTGTGGTGTGACCTATTTGCCCTATTAATAGGCCTTAGAAAACTCCTCTAGTTACTCTATATCTGTGTATAAACTTCTGAAAAGATCTTAAAAGTTTGAGTTTGAAGTCAAAGAAATTATGCATGAAATAGATTTCCTAAAGAAAGATAATTCATAATCAGATAAGTTTACTAGGAAGAGAATAAACTTATATTAGTTGCACTTTGTAATTCACGGACATGTGAGAGGTCTTGAATTGAGCTAAGTTAATTTTGTCCCAACTGCCATGAGAGTTAGTAACCTAAGACCACCATCAGTGTGTTGGATCACGCAGCATTACTCCAGTAATAAAAAATAATTAATCTAGTAACTGTATAAGCTCTATTAGTAGTCCTAGACCAGTGCAGCCCATGGAGGATGATGGTGGAGCTGATGTACACAGTGTAGCTCCTGGGGAACACCAGGCTAGAGCAAATAGTAATGTCTCATATTGTAACAGGTCTTACGAAATATTTTGTCCCCATCTTTCTTATGGGGAAAGACCTCTACCCCTTGAAGTAGAGAAACACTTCAATGAGATATCTGCAATGAGACCCTGCAATATAGACTTCACAGTGTGAGCATGAGATAAATGACTGGTGTGAAGAGGAGGACAACCTGTTTACCATGTCTACAGTACAGTATTGTGCTCAGCTCTGCAGACCCCAACACAGCAAGGACATGAACCTCTTAGAGCAAGTGCAGAGGAGGGCTAAAGAAGATATTAGAGGGATGGAACACCTCTCCTATGAGGAAAGGCTGACAGAGTTGAGATCGTTCAGCCTGGAAGAGAGAAGGCTCCAGAGTGACCTAATTGCAGCCTTTCAGTACCTGAAGGGAGCGTGCAACAGGATGGAGAGGGACTTTTTGCAAGAGTATGTAGTGACAGGGCAAGGGGGAAGGCATTCAGACTGAAAGAGAGTAGGTTTAGATGAGATATTAGGAAAAAAATTCTTTACTGTGAGGGAGGCAAGGCACTGGAACAGGTTGTCTAGAGAAGTTGTGGATGCCCACACCCAGGAAGGGCTCAAGGCAAGATTGGATGTGACTTCAGGCAACCTGATGTAGTGGGTGGCATCCCTGCCCATGGGGAGGGGGTTAGAACTAGATCTTTATGGTCATTTCCAATCCAAACCATTCTGTGATTCTGTGAAGAAGTGCTGAAAATCAAATTCAGCAAGAAAATTTCCAGTTAGACATTTAGAAAAAAATTACAACAGTAATGATAACTCAGTGCTGGCATACACTCCTTGGAGGAAGATCATGGCATCCATCAGTGAATGTGTCTTTAAAAACATAATAAACAAGTGTAAATCAGGGATTATATCTCCTTGGGTTAGAGGGATAAAATGCAAGCCTTCTCAAGGTCCTTCCCAGACCAGTTTTTATAAGAAATCAGAATGACTAATTGGTTAAAATTACCTTATTGTTCTCAAGTGGAGAATTTTCAAAACTAGGGAAAATAAGTAAGAAACAGATGGGAAATATGAATTTGCCTAGAGATGGAATTAGAATTCCTTGTTTTATAGGTTTAATTTGAGGGATAAACTTCTGTGATTCACTGAGTTTTTAAGTGTGAATTTCTGTACTTTTTACTTTTCTTGTTCTAATTCTATATGTTGCAATGATATATTTTTAAATCACAGTACATTAAGATTTTTTCATCTTGTGTCCGCTATGCATTCATTGCAATTTCTAACTGAAATGACCTGAGTTTGAGTTTCTATTGTATTAACTCACAGATGCTGGGGAAATATTAAAACATGTTCTTAACTTGCAGTCTCTCCTTGCAGTGCAAGAGTAGGGTAAAGGATATAGGTATATTTACCATCTCAGCAACACAAACAAATTAAATTATACAAATTTAGTGATACCAAGTTGCAAAGACTGAACCTTTGTGCATTCTGTCATGATTTTTGTCTCTGAGTTAATGTGAGAGTGCCTGCATGGTCCACCCTTGAAAAACATTGTGGAGGACAACACCTGTTATGTTGTGGTGTAAATAGTGTGTGCACATCCAAAATACTGTCTGGAGGGTATTTGCCCAAAACCTTTTGTCTTTGAGTGAAAAAAGCACCCTGATCACCTCAAATTCATGTTTAACATAGAAGTGGCCATCAGCTTTTGTGTCTGCTGTCTGTGTTGTCTGTGTCCAAGCATTCACAATGCTTAAGAAAGCACAGGAAATACCAAAGAGAAACAAGGAATGAGAAAAAAAAAAAAAACAAAAAAACAAAACCCAGAAATTTACAGAACATAACCACAAACACCAAGAGAAAGAAGAAGGGGAGAAGGTGCTCCAGGTACCTGAGCAGGTATCTGCAATGTAGCACATTGAGGACCTGACACCTGAGAAGGAAGCCCATGCACAGCCCATGATTAAACAGGAAGACAAAGAGAGGAGGAAAAAACAAATGTATGGGCTAACCATAAC
The DNA here is from genome assembly GCA_013400855.1 of Buphagus erythrorhynchus. Taxonomy (NCBI): domain Eukaryota; kingdom Metazoa; phylum Chordata; class Aves; order Passeriformes; family Sturnidae; genus Buphagus; species Buphagus erythrorhynchus. Next base: position 21,794 of record VZTT01031879.1, on the reverse strand, counting down.
TCCCCCATTCCCCTATGCCCCTGCACTGCTTGGGGAGTGGGGAAGAATGAGGAGTCAGGAATGGAGGAGTTAATTTGAGCCTTGAGAAAGGGAGGATGGAAGAAGGTATTAATTTTGTCTTTGCTTCTCAACATCCAAGTCTTTTAATTTTTTTCCCAAAATGAATCTCTTGTGTCCATGATTGTAATTTGGTAAACCATCTCCCCGTTTTATCTCAATCCAGGAGTTTTTCCACACTATTTTATCTCCTTGTTCTGCTGATGAAGAAGAGAGAGAAAGGCTGGCTGGGAGCTTGGCAGATAGTCAAGGTCAAAACAGGGAATCACAGGAAGACACTAAAAATGAGTGAAACTGAAAGCAAAACTGAAATTTTTTTAAAGGTGGGAAAGAAGCCTTGAAGTGGGATTAGGAGCAGTGACCCTGCTTGGACACTGCCAGGTATCACCCTGTGGCACTTGAATTCCTGCCTGGGCCAGGCCCAGCACCTCCCAGTTGGACTGAGGAATAGCCAGTGGACCAGAGTGCAGGAGCAGCATGGGTGCACAACTTCCCAGGATGGTGTTTCCTTTTGCTGGGCGTGGGCAGTGGCAAGCATACATGCTCAGCTGGAGCACCCACATCTCCACAGGAGGGTTTGTGCTTGGGAAACCTGCCCCACACTCTGGGATGGGGGTATGTGTAAGCCACACTGGCCAGAATTGCATATAAATGTGTGTGTGTGTGACTGTGATCTCCTGGGATTAGATAGTTAGTTTAGCAAAAAAATAGGCCTTTATTNTATGGGTAAGCCACACTGGCCAGAATTGCATATAAATGTGCATGCGTGTGACTGTGATCTCCTGGGATTAGATACATCAGTTAGTTTAGCAAAAAAATAGGCCTTTATTAGCATTTTGTAACTGAGTGTATTGCTGATTATTATTATTATATAGTTCATTGACTGCCAGTTAATTAAATGCCGTTAATAAATGGATGAATCAATCCTGATTGGATTTAAACTCCATAAAGTGAGTTTAAATTGAACTGCTCAGGAGTTTTTCCCAGCAACAACTCGCTAGTGGTCTTTTGGTAAAGCTAATGTTTGGACCTGTATGGTGCTATAGGTGTCAAACTCTATTCACAGAAATTATGCTTTGTTGTTAAGTACGTTTCCCCCAAAATTTCCTTCAACACTTAAAGTTTTTAAGTGAATGTGTCCATTGGGGTGGATTTTTATTATCTAAAAATAAATATTTGTCAACAGATTTTGATGTCATTCAGGTGACTAAGCTTCTGTTACACGGAGTATAATCTAATCAACATAGTCAATAGCGACAAAATTTCCAAAAAAATAAATATCATTCTGACTAATCACCAGATACTGGATTATGTGGGCATACTAATAATGTTTGTAATGACCTTTGGTCTCCTAGCTATCTTAAAGGTGTCTGCTTGTTCTTCTATATTCTCACATAGGCTCTGTGTCACTCTTACTAGGACTGTATTAATGCCCTAACTGTCCTACTGAGTTCTATTTGAGAATAGATTTCTTTCAGGAGCTGAAAGAAACTATAGAGTTTCTTTCTTGATTTTAGAGTGAGCTAATTTTGAGGGGGGGGGGGTGGTGTTAACTAAGCATCTAATATTCCTTAGACCTGGATATTTAGCACAAGTATAGGTATTTATATGTAGACTTGTAGAAGTTATTAATAACAAGTTATTTTTATTTGTAATTAAATCTTACCCTGTGTGTCAGGTACTGAACAACTATCTTAGCCAAAGGTAATTTAGTAAGCTGAAAATCAGACACATATAAATGACAGATTTTTTTTCTTTGGTCTACTTGTAAACATAAACTTTGTAATCAGAGGTCTTCAAGTAGACCATTTTAAGTCCCACAATTTAGAATTTGTAGGAGCTATCTAAGCTAACCTGACATCCAAACAAAAAATTATCATCATTGGTGGACTGCATTAGCAGAATGTCTATTATTATTCAATTTCAACTGCTATGAAGTTGGCATTTCTGGTTTCAGAGTGTTGAATATCAACTAAGATGAAGGAACTAAATTTTATTCTTATTTCAGCTTGCATTAGAGCACAGTGGTGGCCATTAGACTAAATCTCTTCAGATTAAGATTTACTTAGGTTTCTACTTCCCAGATACATTCTGTAATCCAGAGGCTGTTTTGAAAAATGGGCAGCTGCTCCCTGCAGGGATAGAGTCCAGGCATCATTAGACGTTTCCCTTGTCCTGTCTATTTGATAACTATTTGCAATTTGCATGTTCTCACTTTTCATTCTGAGTTTTGTGAATCTCATTCCAACTTTTCTCTACAGGTTTCTAATTCTGTATTTTGAAATGCCCTTTCAGAACTACATACTTAATTCTTACATACTGTAGTCTTGTATGTCATAGTTCCTACAAAAATTTGACAGTCTGGCTCTTCATCTTTTCTGGCCAAATTAATCTTTGTGTAAGTTGCTGCAGTTTCAGCAAATTAAGCTACTTGATTCCAAGTCTTCTTTCTGTACAACTGGAATGGAGAAATCAATTTCTAATTCCTAAGAATACTTAGAAGATTAATTAGTTATTGTTGTTGCAATCCTCCTAAGATTAAAATACTACATGAAACTATTATCATATAAATGTTCTTCCTGAAAACACAAGCTACGATTGGTTGGATGAATGTGGATACTTTGTTTTTTGTTTGTTGTTTTGTTTTGTTTAGTTTTTTCATTGACCTGTGTTTGTTGTTTGTTTTTTTTTGTTTGGTTGGTTTTTGTTTTGGTTTTTGTTTTGGTTTTTGGTTTGGTTTTTGGTTTGTTTTTGTTTGGGTTTTTTTTTTTTCCTTTTTGTCTTTTTCTTTTTTGAGAGTAGGAAGTGTTTAACAGCATAATTGAAATTCCCATTGTCTGGAACATACAGGCTTCTAGATAAACAAATGTCATTTTTCGTTTGTTTTTTTTTTCTTTAAGCCATATTGAATTAATCATTGGAATTTGCCTTGTTGCAATAACTTTTATTGTAGGTAGAGGAAAAACGTTGTCTCTTGTTCACTATAGGTCAAACTGTTTTGAGGCATGTTTCTTGAGAGATTCATTTGCATGCAGAAGTTGTGTCCTCGCTGCTTTGTGAAATTAATTTTCAAACAAGTATGGTTCCCACTAAATAAATGACATTTTATGAAATCACAAAATGTACCTAAAAGAGCATAATGGCTTTAAAGCATTTTAATTACCTTTTGGCAAATCAACAGATGCAGAGTATCAATGAACATGCATTATTTATCTACTAGCAGCGGTATCTCTACTTTTTAGGAGGTCATACAACTGTCTTTTATTGTGCTTTAATACACCACTGATTGTAATCCTAACACAGTTTGCAAGAGCTTTAAACACAAAACTCTCAGAATGGTGAAATTCTAAATAAAATAATGTATTGAGATCTATACTAACCATATAATGTCTTTCATTGTTACTAGTTACACTTATGAAGCTTCAAAGGAACTATATGGTTAATATCAGATTTGTTTATTCTGTAATGTTTAAAAATTATATAAACTCTTTAAATATTAAGGTCACAGTGCAACATCTCCTTTTATCTGAGAGCAAGTAGCACATCAGGAACTTTGCAAATCCTAGAGCACCTCCTGGAAATACTAGGATGACTAACATAGTGGTACTCAAACCATTATCATTTCACACTATTTTATATTTCTTACTTATATGTTTGTTACCAGCACTTGCTCTGGAGTAACCTGTAACTACTTTCCTTTTATTTTCTTTTTCTTTTTTCTTCCTGTAAGAGGTTAAAGATATAGAGATATGCTGGCATCTGTTTCCAAAATATCTACTATCCTTCAATACACTGAAAGTGTCTAAGAGCCATGAGACAATGAGAGATGTGACACAGATCCTAATCAGAAAAATTACTCTGAATTAGTGAGCAGGAAGCCAGACAGGATACTGAAATGGCACTGCAAGTTTGTTTTTAAGCAGGTAAATCACATCCAGTTTTGATTCAGTTCAAAATTTAACTACCCGCATTTATATTTCCAACTGTCTGAAACTTCTTTGTGATGTCTAAACCCCATTATAATCATTGCACACCTCAGGACTGTCCATGCAACTTGGGAAGCAATTTAGTTCACAAAAAAAAAAATTCCTCTAATGCCAGAATCAATCCTTGAGACTCTGGCTTTTGAAGTCACTTGAAACATGCTAGGAAGTCCTACCTGACCATCAGATGCCATTCCAGAAGAGCTATGACCCATGCAGTGTCTCAGCTGGCACTTGGTCCTATGTCTGGGCAACCAATCCTGATCTGGTGGCTGTTTAGTGGAATATGCTGACTGTATTGACTAGACTCATTAATTTACAAGTTGATACAAATTTTCAGACACTATAATATATGTCCTAAACTGGAGTTGGAGTAATTCTGCAAAAGGCTTTGACTGTTTTAAGACAGCCCTCTAGTTTGTAGCCTATAACTCAAAAGGGTCGCCACTGATTAATTCCTTCCTACCATGACTCTCAAACTCAGTTTACTAATTACTTTTCTGTTGATCTTTTTTTCTGATTCAATTTCTGTTTCAATTTCAATTCAAGTTTCTGATATTCAATTTTATACTCTCTGCAGCCTCCATTTTGCCATAGATTTAGGTTTCATGAAAGTTATCTATCACATTCTGAGTTCTAGGTAGAACTCAGAATTTTTTGTGTCTGAGAACATACAGGGAAATATTCTGTTGCATCTGCATGGGCCCTGCTCTGTTCCTCACCTGGGAAGCTACTACTCATTTCATAGAGTAAGTTGCTTCTATTGAAGTCTGTAGTTTCTCTTGGTTAGTATTTGATACTTAAAATGAGGAGCTGGGCTCAGAGTTTGGTATTGCAGTAAAAAAACTCTGATTTCTGTCTTTTAGCTGATTTTGAAAGCCTGAAATTGGTACTAACATTTCTCTTGCAGAAAGCCAGCAAGAATAATAAGGCTGCTACAGATATGTTTTGTTAGTATACTTATTGAATGGCTGACAGAACAATACAATGATGCAAAGGAAAGACCAGAGGATATCAGTGGTAATAAAAAGTTATAGGAAAATGTTTTGTGCTAAGAGAAAAGATTATAGATTGAAAATAATAGTATGTTCCCTTAATATATTTCCTCCGCTCTTCCAGTTTTGGGGATTTACCAAGTAAAAGCTTCCAGCAGCAGTGTATCAAAAGAGGAAAACCACTGTCAATACCAAGAAATCTCATTTATCAGAACCCTGGGATCTGTAGCAAAATCTTCATTCATTAAACTACTTGACAGTGTGAGCTGAAGGTCTAAGATATCCTGCTTTTCTCCTGGGACTGAAAAGAAGACCTCTTCACAAGGGAAGAAGATGAACATAAATTATAAAAATATACATATGTATGTATATGAGAGCTAGGAGGGAAGAAATTTGTTGAATTCAGTCACAAACACACCTACAAAATAATCCTCAGATGCCATACTGTGATATGTCATCAGGTTGCATCTGCATGAAACAGTTATGAATCAGAAACTATTTTTTTATACAGTATAATACCAAAATTACTAGAAACAGTATGAAAAAAAAAATATGTCTAGATGACATATTTGTCTGTACAGCTGCATTTAATGACAAAATGGCTTTCCAGCTATTCATTCGAAGGAAAACTCATACTAAGGGTATGCATGTGAGTCCCCATGCAGCCATGCTATGGCAAATAAACTTACATCTGTGATATGTGTGTGTTTATGCAGCTTAAAGATAAGGCCCTTTACGACAGCTTATTTAGCGTTATACTTGAGTTTTCACATACACGTATTTGTGTTTGAGGTTGGGGAACTATACATCCCATGGTAATTAGATAACAGTGGCAGACATAAACTGCTGATGCCAATATTAATTATGTTATATTTAGGAAAAAATAGTTTAATAACAACAACAGTTTACTGAGTCAATTGCAGGTACGTTTTTAATTTCCCAGGCTACAGAAAATAAATGGTTCTGCTGTCAATCGTCATATATGCAATAAACAAGTCTTATCTTTCTCTACAATCCAAATCCTGTGATACTAGAATGGTGGTTTCGCTGTGTAATTTAATCACGTTGTGAATTCTCCTTTTCTTCTTCTTGTTGTTTTGATTTTTTTTAACTTGTGGATTTTTTGTACGTTATTTCATTTGTGAAGATTTTTATCTCAAGCCTGGGATAGCTAATAGCTTACAGTTTATATCTTAGATTTTTTTGAAAATTTAATTTTCATACAAAGAAGTATGAATAATTTGTGCTCTTTCATTAATATTGCAATTGATATGGAAATAACCTTCTATTCATTTGCACTTTAAAATAAAAATACTAAATAATTTTTCAATTAAAAATAAATAGAAAAGCAGAAAGGTTTTAATGATCCTAGTTATTGTGAATTCAATCTAGGCCATGATTCAAGAAAATAATTTAAAATACTACTAGTTCCATAAAGTAAAAGGTTTTCTCAAGGGTTTTGCAACATCAAAGTAACAAAAATGCTTCTATAAAGGTTATAGCAATCATCTAATATCTTTAATAAAGTGGAAATTTTTCTGTGCTTCTAGATTTACATTTTTATGCAAATCCATTCATAAGTACATGTAACTATATTTAATCTAATTTATTTGCTATTAGGGATATTACACTTAAATGTGTTCATAAAGGATCAAAACCCAGTGCCTTTTATTCAGGTGAATTAATTTCCTTTATTCAAAGAATTTGAAAGTGTTAACAAAAATTACAGGCCCGTGTAAAAAAAAAAAAGTGATACCATTTAGCAGTTTTTCTCATATTATGGCCTAATTCAGCTGTTGCTGGTATAAATAAAAATCCTTTCATGGGATCAGAATTGACTGTAATATTCAGGAAACCAAGCTATAGGCACAGTTTATATTTATTTTTTGTTCTTCCAATGCTTTCTATAGTCTAAAACATTCCCAGATCTAAAACAATAGAGAAGGATTGTATTCAGAAAAGAAGCATTATTAAGTAAAGAAATCATTAATCTAAAAATGTTATACATATGGTTTACATGGCCTTCATAAAGGCATACTTCAGTGTACAGGCATGTAATTTAAGAATTATTGCCTTTTTTAAAAATAGAACCAGAGTTTTCAAAGTTATAAATCTTGGACTCCTCCTGTACTTAGGCTCAGATTAATTTAATATCTTTATTAAATGCACCATATTTAACATCTTATTAAAGCACCTGAACTAGGGGCATAGCAAATATATGTTGTAAATAGAGCTGTTTTGATCTAACTCTCAAAATTTGGTAGGGTGATCTATGTTTTTAAATTTTTATGCATGGAATCCAGGCAATCTATGCTTCTGTATTAGGTTTGCATAGCCAAGCCTTCATAGTGGGGTGGCTATAGGGATGATGTCTGTGACAAGCTGCTAGAAGCCTCCTCCTTGTCCAGCAGAGCCAATCCCTGGTAGCACCAAAGGTGGGTATGCTGCTGGCCAAGACTGGGCCAATTAGAAATAGTGGTAACACCTCTGTGATAGCTCTGTGATATTTAAAAAGAAGAAAAAAAATAGATCTTGTGCAGTTGTAATTGCAGCCAGAGAAGAGCAGAGTGAGAACATGTGAGAGGAGCAGCTCTGCAGACACCAAGGTGAGTGCAGAGGGAGGGGCAGGAGATGCTCCAGGTGCCAGAGCTGAGATTCCCCTGCAGCCCGTGGTGCAGCCCATGGAGAGGCAGCTGTGCCCCTGCAGCCCAGGGAGGGACATGGGGGTGCAGAGATCCACCTGCAGCCCAGGGAGGGACATGGGGGTGCAGAGATCCACCTGAAGCCCAGGGAGGGACATGGGGGTGCAGAGATCCACCTGCAGCCTTGGAGGAGACCCACACTGGAGCAGGTGGATGCCTGGGAGGAGGCTGTGACCCCATGGGAGGTCTGTGGAGAGAGGAGCCCAGGCTGGAGCAGCCTGTCCTTGAAGGACTGCACCCTGTGGAAGTGATCCATGTTGAAGTAGTTTGGGAAGGCCTGCTGCCCATGGGATGGACTCCGGTTGAAGCAGTTCATGGAGAACTATCTCCTGTGGGAAGGACCTCACTGTGGAGTGGGGAAGATCCTCTCCTTGAGCAGTGGAGAAATAAAGGTTGATGAACTGACCATAGCCCCCATTCCCTGTCTCATTGGGCCTCTAGGGGAGGCGGTAAAGCTGGGAAGGAGGGAGCAGTGAGGGAGAAGGTGTTTTGAAGATTTTATTTTGCTTCTCATTATCCTGCTCTGACTTTAGCAGTAAATTCAACTAATATCTCTAATTTGAGTTTGTTTTGCCCATTAAAGTATTTGGTGAGAGATCTCGCTCTGTCCTTATCTCAACTTATGGACCCATTGTTATATATTCTGTCTCCTATCGAGCTGCAGAGGGGAGTGATAGGCATTGGTGGGTACCTGGCATCCAGCCAGGGTCAACCCATTACAGCTTCTAACTTAGAGGCCTCAAAAACTTAGCATTGAATTGATATCTTTAAGTGTTTCTAGTCTCTTTCTTCCTGATATGAATAATTACTATTCTTTGCAATAATTTAACACAAAGGGTGCATAAGATAGATCTTGTCTAAATCAACCTGAAAACCAAACAGTGTTTTCTGTTAAGTCAGAAAGAATATGTTTTAGATCTTGACTTCTGTAATCATGGCATCCTATTACCTAGAAAAGACCTTTGGGAAAAATAATTCAGCAGAGAATACAGTTAACATTTGTAAGTGCTGAAGAAACCTATTTCTTGAAATGAAAGTGTTTCAACTGTAAAAACTTCTATTGATATACAATATCCAAAAGGACAACCAGAGTGTGGAATGTGCTCATCAGAAACAGAGAACAGTCTGTCATGTGATGAAAAGCCCTTTAAAGAATTACATAGTTTATGAAAAGACAAGAAGTTTATGATTTTAAAGTAAAAAATTGTGACAATAAAACCCAATTATATTCATTGCATTAAAATTAATTTCAAAGGTGGATCAAGTAAGCAGAACATAAGTTTTACACTGGACATGCCAGAAGTAACATACCTAACACAAGAGAGCCCGTGCACTCGAATTTATTGGTGATATATAGAGAATCTAACAGAATAGTACCTTCGGACTCTTTGTTCATCAGCCTCCTCATGGATGCTTTAACATTTTTAAGACTTTCTTAAGGATACATTCATTAAGCAAAATACTTTGGTATTGTCTCAAACATGTTTTACCACTGAACTCAGACTAGAGACTGGCTTGTATTTATATCTAGCTTCTGAAAAAGCAACAGCTTTTTTGAATTGTATTTATATACCCCTTTTCAAATGCTTGTATGGTATCTAGTTGTTTGAATAATCAATGAGGGGAGAATGATTCTTTTAAAGAACAATTCATCTGATCTATCATGCTCATATATTTTAGAAGGAGGTTTAACATCCTATAAAAGTAGTTATAGAAGTAGATATTTCTCTTTACTGGTACTGAGAAAATCTGTGCTGAATGTTTTAGAATTAAATATCTGGTTTTTAGATGACCCAATTAGGCATTTGGAATCACTCCATTAGCCTTAATATTGTTCACACTGAAGTGCTACAGCCAGCCATCCAGTGGCCTTAGGTATTCCAGAAAAGTAAAAAAAGTTATCCAATTCAAGTTGGATAAATTCCTCAGTGTTTTAAATGTATCCAGTTGCTGTAAATTTCAGTAGAGTTTATACAACATTTCAGTATATATTTTGAGATTTCATTTTCCACCAAATGTCCCAATTTGAGGCAGAAAATGCTCACCAAAATTCTGAAAACTATACACACTACCCTGAGAAGCATGCTTACAAGAATGAACATATCAACTATTATTGGTAGTCTTTAGCTGTATTATCTCATGTTTTATGTTAGAAGTGTTAGAATCATAGTTTTCCTCATAAACTTTGTTTCCTAAAAATGGAGGTATCTGTGATATATCTGCCATAGACCTTTTCTAACTGGTAAAATACTAAGAGTTGTGCAGTGTTTTAGCTGAGTTATGACAACCTATACCAGTCCTGAAGGCCATTTGTACTATTCTTGGTGTCTAAATTTCTGACAAAAGAGGCAACACATCTGTGCTGGCTTACAAAACTGCTGGTTTGCTCAAGGATAGGAGGCACAGAAAATTATGAACAAATGGCAGTCTTTCAAGAAAAATTACAGAAAAACTTATCCACACTAAAAAAACCATAAGAAGACCCATTTCCTTGACAAGAATACTGAAATAGTTCCAAGTATATTCCTGAAGACAACAGGAGTATGTCTAGCTGTTAAAGAGATGTAAATTGGTAGGTATAATTTTTCTGATGCTGTTGACACATAAATGAAGAGATGTTTCAAGTCTAAACTTCAAGCTGTGAAGCAAATACTCTGTAGCTGCAGACAGATGTTTTGGTTTACTGATTACTTTCTGAGTGTTTCTTCCAAAATCGTAGTAGAAAAAAAGAAAAAAAGGAAGTAAAAGTATTCTGAAGAAGGCTGTCTGTGCCCTTGGACAAAGCTGCTGAAAATGAGTTCCTCACAGATTCAATGCATTCTTGTCTTTAGTAAACAGCTCATAGACTCACACTTTTATTTTTCTTTGGACAAGAAAGAACAACTTAATTGTGGCCATTCCTACCTACAGTTCTTACCAATTTCACAGAATCACAGAATCACAGAATCAC
>VZTT01031877.1:4619-16814 GCA_013400855.1 Buphagus erythrorhynchus | reverse complement strand
TAAAAGTTTCTATTTTTTAAAATGATTTTGAAATTTTACATTGATCTAGAGAAGTAGTGAGCAGTAATATTTTTGTCCTCAGTTAACCTCTTTGGGCCAATAGTGTCTGGTTGCAAGGAATAACAAACTCTGTTTTATTTTAAGTAATTTCTGTGCAGTCCAAGGGGTGTTGATTTATCATCATAAAAGATTTGTTCTGTGTGTTTTTCAGAACCTTGAAAAGAACTAAAATTCATAAGGACTTTCATAAGAATTGATAAGAATTTGTGGCCATTTTAACCTTTATTGGCAGCAGACTGAACACACTTCTCTGCTCCAAAGCTTTTCAGCACCTCACTTAAAATAACAAATTGTCCTCTTCTGCTCTGGGATTACCCAGCCTGATATAGGGATAAATTGCTCCTCACAACCTGGGGACATTTCTTTTGTTTCTTTGGCCTAATCCACTACCAACCCTGTCATTATTTTTCACTGAAGAAAATGTCACAGCTAATGTACTGTAAGACCATAATTTTAATTCAAAATTACTGTATGGACACTTCTTCTTTACTACAGGCTATATATCCATACACATGAACTCTTTATCCATACATATAAAAAAATGAGTTCACTGAAGCTGCCTGGGTACTTACAGAAGGATGTCTTTTCAGGATAAAGTACTCAGAAATATGTTAAATTCTTCCAAATTCCCCTCCAGCACAGCAATGTATCCCTGCCACATTGTCTGCCATGGTGAGGCTCCAAGAATAAAAACAGTTTTGCAGAGACAAAGATTTGGTATCAAGATGACTAGAGTGTGCTCATCTAATGCAAACTAGATTTTATATATATTTTTTTTAAATTTCTAATTGTTTTAATGAATCAGCATCACTGCATCATTATCAGCAGGCAGTCAAAATCAACAGTGGCTAATACTTCAGGAAATTTTGACACTTTGGGAATAAAATTTATGAAAACAAATGGGAGAAAGCTTCCGAAATGTTTCTTTCAGGTTTTGTCCACCCCTGCTTGCAATTTGGAACTCGCGAAGCTACATTTCGGTTTCTACAATAAAAATCTCAACAGAGCAGACAGATTTAAGGAAGATCCTTATTTTTTTCTTCCCCTGTCCTCAGGTCCCACCAGTCTGAGGGCTTAGCAGTTCTCAGGGCCAAGGGCTAAGACAAGAGGGTTTCCATTTTGTGGGCAAGCTCAAGACACTTAATGGTGCGCTTTGGGTCCACCTCTCCTGTCCTGCCCACCAGAGGAANAGAGGGTTTCCATTTTGTGGGCAATGGTGTGCTTTGGGTCCACCTCTGCTGTCCTGCCCACCAGAGGATCGAGCCTGCAGAAATCTCTGTTTTTAGCACTTCCTGCAGCAGCTCCTGGGCTAATCCTAGTGGTTTGTCACTGCCCCCTGCTCTGCTGGGGGATTTGGTGGCCATTGCAGCTGCTCTTGGCTTGGTCACCTCGTGGCTCAGCCCCAGCTTTGCAAAGCCTGGCAGCTCCGTCCGTGCCCGGAGAGCCACGCTCAGCCTGGCCAGGCCTGAGGTAACTCAGGGAGGGACTGAGACAGTCTGGTGCTCCAGGCTGTCACCATATGGCTGCGTTTGTACCTCAGAGAGGGCAATCACCATTTCCTCTGTAGCATTTCCACAGCAGATATAATAAATTGGCTTGGGATTGCTCACCTTGAGAAAGCGATCCAAGCTCTCGCTTTGTGAGGGAGCGCAAAACTAAGCAAAACTGCAGCTCTGTTTCANAGCCCCAGCTTTGCAAAGCCTGGCCGCTCCGTCCCTGCCCAACATTTACCAACATTTTGCCCAGCTCTAATATTAAAACATTTCCTTCCTACTTTTATCTTTCAGTTGTCACTTTCCCTAGCAAGGCACCATTTTCTTTCATCAGGGCTTTAGAAACAGTGCCAATTTGTTTCCACCTCCTCTCTGTACAGCTGTGATCTTTAATCCCTGGTATCAATCTCTTTTTCTGTGATTCCTGCCTCACTGTGTAACCCTTGAAACCTTGGAGCAAATGAGTCTATTTTTGTCTCTGGAGATTTGATGGCAGATAACACAGTTATTAGACACATCTTTTTCTTGCTCTGATAATGATGATCTGCCTTCAGTAATTTTTCCATGCCTAAACTGCCAGTGTGGCTGGAGGGACACTGACATGTTTTTCCTGGGTGCATAGATTGCTATTTTCTCCTTCTCCCCCCCACCCATTTTTTCTTTTTTTTTTCTCCCTTTTTCTCTCTGATATATTTACTTATTTCAATTTTTGCTTCATCCAATCCCCTGGTATGACTTATCCATTCATGTGTAATTTAAAGCTGTCAACATTTACACTAGGCTGCTCAAATTTATTGCTGACCACTGATACGGCTATAATTTCATTTTGGTCAAATACCTTAAGCTCTCCCATGTTCCCACACTGTATTTCTTATGCCAGTGCCCCAGGAAAGAAATCCCCACTGCAGCATTTGTGCAGCTTTCCTGGATTGTGGCACAGAGACATAGAATGTGTTTGGACACGCTGGGAATGACCCATTATCCTTTTCTCTCACAGGATCACAGCTGAGTACGAACTGAGGAAAGAAAAGGTGTCTCAGGTAATGACAACCCCAACATTTATAATGCCAGAGGATGAAAGCCACATTAGCAAAACCCTGCAGGCAACTCATGCAATCTGAAGGACATGAGGTATGAGATGTGATGTGATGAATGGAATGCATGTGATCCATGAGATCACAGTGGAAAGCTTCATTTAATATGGAATGCATGTGATCCATGAGATCCAAGTGGAAAGCCTTATCTAATATTCAAACTGCAGCACCATGAGCTATCTTCAGCTTCTGAGGCCAAGCTTTGGCTTGCACTCTCTTGTCCACTGATGACAGAGGTTTTATTATGACAAAAAAAAAGAAACAACCCAAAAAACAAACAAACAAACAAAACAACCCCACAAAAAAAACAGAAAATAGGAACTCATGTGTGATGTAGTTTCCAATACCAGGCTACCAAAAACCAGCAATGTGTCTAATCAAGTTGGCTGCTTAAATATTTTTTTCAGAACGCTGCTTGGCTTTGTTTGTTTTTAATTTTTTTTTCCTGTACATTTTCACAATCTCTTGCAGATTAGATGTGCTTGGCTGAAAAGAAAAAACAACTCTTGAGGAACACTTGTTTTCTGAAAAACATGTTCTCAGTTTTCAGTCCAAATATGAATAATTCAAAGTTCACTTTGTACTTTGAAAAAGTAACATTGTTTAGGATCATATTCTTTAATACTTTTTAATTTTAGTGTGTAAAATTAGCACTCACTGGAACAAGAACTTAATGAAACAGTAAGAATAAATGGTAAGTGAGGGAACGGAGTTTGGTTGAAAAGAGAAACTTCAATCAGTCAAAAATTATTCTTAAGAATATATAAGACATTGAAAGAACTCAGAGAAGCATATTTCTGGAGAAAAGGCTCAGCCAGTGCTAACATCTGAGAACTCCTGCCTGGAACAGTCCTTCATTTCCAGAGACAGAAACAGAGGTCTCACAGATTTCACTCTTTCTAAGAGGGTTGAAGAAGACACAGCATCCTAATATCTTCATGGTGAAGTCACTAAAAGTAATTTTATCCTCTAATGATCTACATTTTGGTTTTTAATGCCTTTTGTCAGAAGTCAAACTTTGGATCTTTAAAATTTTTCTTTCCTAACTCTCTAAGTCAGAGAATTTTTGTTTTTTTCTTTTGCTTACGTCCAATAACTCTTTCAGCAATGATTCTTGACTCATTTGGCTGGGAGTGGAATTTTAATTTCCTAATCAGCTGAAGTGAGCTGTGTTTGTTCAGACTTCATTTTAGTCATCTCAGGAATTTGGTGGGTTAAGAACATTTGTGTCTCAGTGGGATGCACAGCTCCTGACTCACATTTTGTAGCACCACAGCTGGATTGCTGCCTCTATGTTTGCAGCCTTCCTTGACCACGCATTGTGTGAATCCCTGGTTTGCACAAATTCAGCACCTAGAATGGAATGGCCACTTGCATACATTGGCTTACCACGTGGAGGTGGAGGATGCTGCATAGGCTTCCTGTCAAATGTAATTTATGCATTTACAGTACTTGTATACTCTTCACACCTTGTTTTCATCTCCACTTACCTCCCTGAACAGCTGATCAGTCGCTGTCCTTGTAACTGAGACTTGTACTTGCCCTTTCTCAATGACTTTTTTTTTTTTTTTTTTTTTTAATAAGCTGCTTCCCAAAAGAGCTATGAGAAACTTAATTTCTTTGAGCTTTTTGGGTGGTTTATTTTGGATGTCTTGTCTCGACTTCTCTAGCAGAATTTTTGTTTAATTGTAATGTAGTTAAGTGTATAATGCCATGTGTTGCTTCTGCATGAAGTGTGCTATAGAAATGTAAATCAGCTAATTAATTCATAACAACAAGTATTATAGCAACACATTGACTGTCATGCTCTGCAGTTTTCCCGTTGAACACTGTGTATATGCTTTGTTAGTAGAGGAATTGCAAGCAGGAGGGTTAATAATTTTAAATCTAAGTAGTTTTGGCTGTTTATACAGCCAATAGAATTGTCTGTCTGGAACCTGTACAGATAAAGAAGCCAGAGTTCCTGCTCTCAGCCCTGGTTCATTGAATCATATAAAGGTTTGGGTTGGAAGGGACCTCAAAGATCATCTCTTTGCAATCCTCGTGCCATGGGCAGGGACAAAGTTGATGACATTCTGTGTAAATGTGGGAGAAATCACCTATTTGGATGCTTTCAAACATAAACATCACCTGCTTATGAAATGTGGAAAACAATTCCTTTTCTCCTCTGAAAGGTACCCAGAGAGACCTATGGATAAATTGACTTTTGTAAGTGGAAATACTGAACATTATCTAAATTCTCAATAAATCACTCTGAGCTCGGCTTTGTCATTCTTTGAAACAGAATGTTACAAAAACCTGCAAAATTACACTAAAATTACTCCTCTATGTCTCACCTGTTTCTAAATCCAGTTCATCTACAAGATCTATAATTCTCTGGAGTTGCAGCAAGCTTTATGTAAGCCAGTATCTGACAGATACAAAACATGCTCTCTTCTGAGACAAGGCTGCATGTTAATAGCTACCAGTGTGGATTACCAATCTTTCTCTTTCCTCAGAAATGCAAAAATTTTATTTTAAAATACTTAATTTTAAGCTAATCACTTTAAAGGCTAAAGATTCCTTGAGTGCTTTCAATTCCTTTCATATGCAGCCAGTGTACCATGAAATCCATGGGAATGCTGCTGTGTTTGCACGAAGGAGCATAGAATAAGAATGGTTTGGGTTGGAAGAGACCTTGGACCATGCAGTTCCAACCCCTGCCATGGGCAGGGACACCTTCCACTACCCCAGGCTGCTCCAAGCCCCATCCAACCTGGCCTTGGACACTTGCAGGGATCCAGGGGCAGCCACAGCTTCTCTGGGCACCCTGTGCCAGGGCCATCCCACCCTCACAGGGAATAATTTCTTCCTGATATCCCATCTAAACCTAATCTCTTTAGTTTGAAGCCATTTCCCTTTTTCTTGTCATTACATATTTTTTGCAAGAAGTCTCTCTCCATCTTTCCTTCCAGCTCCCTTCAGGCTCTGGAAGGCTGCAGTTAGCTCACCCCCAACCCTCTCTTTTCCAGACTGAGCAATCCCAATTCTCTCAGCCTTTCCTTACAGCAGGGTGCTCCATCCCTCTCATCACCTTGGTGGCCTCCTCTGGATTAGCTCCAACAGATCTTTGTCCTTCCTGTGCTGGGGACCCCCAGGACCCCAGGTTGGGTCTCACCAGAGCATTATTGAGGATACAAATCTGACTGCTCTGAGAAGCATTTGCAGCAGGAGTTTTGTCACTGTCAGAACAGTTCCCTAAAGAGAATTTACAAAGAAAAACGATTTCTCTTCAACTTCTCAATAGAGAGTGTTGGTTAGTTGTGGTTACTGCGCTGCAAAGAGAGAGAAAAGATAGTAACACACACGGATCTTTTTGGGGAAAAAAGGTTATTTTTATTGTATGGACAGCTAGGATTTAAGGTGTGTTACATGCAGCTAGGACAGGACAGTAGTTCATTGGACAATTGGGAAAAACATCTCTGGGACAGCATGTCTGGATGTCCCATGGTAAAGACACCAGGTGTTAATCTGTATTATGAATTTCACTCTGTTTTTCACCATGTTATCACCCTGGGAGACTTCCTCCCTAACTGAAGCTGTAGTCAGCTTGTCAGCCTGGGAATGGACCTGAGAGTCAGGAGAAATCCAGGCCTGAAAACAATTTCCAAGCTGTAATTCTCTAGCTTTTTGAATGTGTGTGTCCACAGTTAGTTCTTGAAAAAGAAACAGAGATCAATCGAAGACTTTAAAACCTTGAAGATACTCAAGTTTTAGACAGTTTACAAGGAAAAAAAATGTAGACACTTTACACAAAATAAAAGCTCCAAAATATTGTTATTTTAGAAAAAGTGGGTGGAAATATTACCACTAATTTTTTTTCACTACATCCAGTTTTCTGATACAGAAGCAGAATGGACAGTGCTCAAACTATCCATTTTGTCCAGTGTAGGGACAACTACAGATTTGTGTAGCAGTTCCTCAGGGTTTCCTCTCTCTATTTCACATCTCTGGGCAAGTACTCAAAGGCTGAGGCCAGAAACTCCCTTCCCTAAAGCCATGAGTGTAACCTGAGAGCAGAAACATCATTCCTCTCTGAAGCTGAATGCTGGCAGCTGAGTGATGCAGGTTGGCCCTTGCACATCTGCCAAGTCAGATTTGTCCTGTATCAGCCTCTCACAAACAGCACTGAGCACCTGCAGTGGATAAAGGTGCACGAGGGGCACTGAGATCTACAGGAAAACGTATGAGACACTAAAGCAGCATTTTCAATTGGAGTTGTTTCTGTCATTTTTCCTCTCTTTCACCAATAAAATATGTCTTAAGCTGAGCACTGGTCCTCACAATTCTTGTATAGTAATATCAGGAGTGACACACAACGCCCCCCCCCAAAATGGTTTATTCTCCACCAGTATTCAGAAACTCATCAGAAAAAATCCCTCCACTTCCTTTATGCTTTCAAAGCTTGCCTCAATTTATCAAAGTTATTAATAACCACTCTCCAGTATAACTTCAAAATAAGTGACTTTTTAATATGATTATGCTTTCAAGGTCTAACAGTTGATTAAATACTTCTTGTATGTACAAATGTGCTTATGTACTCACACATATAAATCCACCTGCATGTTGTACAGAGAGCATACACAGCTATGCTTATTTTGCTGTGCCTCACTGTTTCCATGCACCTTTATAAACCAAAAGCAAATGCTTCCTTCTTAGACACAGACACTTAATGCAGCTAGGAGGGAAGAAAAGGAAAGACCCTAAAAGGCTCAGTTATGGAGAAAATTTCCAAATGAAAGATTGAAAAAGACTCAAAAATATAATGTTAAACTAGCTGAGTAATTATGCAAAGCATCATGTTTCTTTCTACTCTTTTGTTACACAGTTAAATTAAACACATGAAGGCTGGAAAAAAAACAAAAGCAAAAACAAAAACCAACCAAAAAGCCCCCCAAAAAACAAAAACCAAACCGAAAACTATTTACATTGTATGAAGGCAGTTACACACTTCAGATTGCTAAAAAGATTATCTTAATTATCCACATACTATTATCAGCAGAAAATCATTAGCCCTTTCTTTATGAGAACTGTCAATGCCAAAAATACTTCATTCCAGAAAACTGGATTTAAAGAAAAATATTCAAAACAATTTATATTTAAGTCATGAATAGTTTGCTTTGAATTTTTTGTTTTTAAACACCTGAAAATTAAATTATCCAGAGATAGGAGGACCTTGCTCACAACATCTGTGAATCTCTGGAAAAAGATTGACCCCTTTGGCCCATTATTAGTGATGAGACCTTATGCTTAGGACAGGACTTAATTTGGAGCAAGAAAACAGCAATCTATATCCTCAAACTGAGGAGTTATCCATTCACAAAAGTTATGAGGAGATAAGAACAAATAGCTGCACCTAATCACAAAACTTGGTATTAAATATTGAAATGAACAGACAAAGGAAAGGCTTTTTAATCAGTGCACCAGATGAATGATGACCCTGGAAAATATGTACTGGAAAAGCCAAATAATGCTAAAATTAGGAAATCACAATCTGATGATCGACATAAAAGTTTAAATGAGTCAAATAAATCTCCTCTTTGTGAATTCTTAATCTTTAAATATAAGAAATTTTGTGTTAAGGTGAGATTTGGCCACAGGAAGAACATGGCCATTTTTATGGCTCTATCCCTTGCAATTTGCCTTAAGGTGTATTATCTAATATGACTCTTCCTTGTGTGCAAAAGATGGTGAAAATATTCCTCTCCACTTGTCTTCTCTATTTATTTCTCCATTGAAAATCTTTCTTAACGCTTTTCTTAGCTAAGGTAGATAAGAAAACTCTTCTTCTGTATGTTTGGACAGCTTCTGGCACATCTGAATCCCAATTTACAGAAGTAACTTCTCAGTATTTCTACAATAAACCTCAATGCAATAAGATACTTGGTCTTAAAGGATTCAGAGATTAATAAACAAGAACAACAACAAAAATAAGCCTGAGGCTGTGAAGCTTTTGGCCTCCTCTCCTAAGTGAGATCAAGCTCAGAGATCACCCATCCCTTGTATTAAAGACAGTGTTTGTTTTTGGAACAAATACTGAGTGAAGAGTTCGAGCGTGAAATTCAAACCTCTTATTTTCCAAGCTGCTCATATGGAACGTGACCTTCTACAGGGTCAGAGGAGGCAGAAGGAGTGTGAAAATATGAGAGGATCATGGCAATAACCAAAAAGCTCAAAGTACAGGATCACAGCCCCAGAGCAGGGAAAGAGCTCAGGAATGAGTTTAACAGATGTGTTGTTATTAACAGTGGGTCTGGTGTCTAAAAATGGTAATGAATGACTGAAAAGATATAAACTGAATGTGAAAGGTCTGTGAGCTGCCTCTTGAGAAAGCAGATTTAGCTAATCAATTGACTGAGGCGTGTCCTCTTCAGCACTTTTCTGGGAGGAAGGCTCTCCTGGTTTCTGACTCCTTTTTACAGCCTTGTCATGTCACTTCAGACAGGAGTATCAAAAGTTGCCTGTGATTTGGAGTAGTTACATGATGCTACATAAAGTCCTAGACACCTAAATCTTCTTTCAGCTGTGGTGAGAACTCAAAACCAGAAAACGACCTTCCAAAACTTTGGTTTTGACCTGTCTTTTAGGGCCCCACCACATCTTCATTTCCACAATGGTTGTAAGGGTTAGATGAACTTTCGAAGCATTATCCTAATAATAAGTATGCATGATAGTAATGAGAAATGCATTTTCTCTAGATTTTAATTAAAAAATAAAAAGTCTACATTAAAAATGATGATAACGTCGTTTGTGGTACAAGGAAATTTCTGATCACTGGCAGGCAATACTTGATTTATTCATTCATGGGGAAAAATTACAACCCAACATACACTGTATGAAATTAGGATAGGATCCTGAACAATTTTGTCCTTTAATATTTCTGGCTTTCCTGTGTGTGTGTCATAGAAAAACATGTGTTATTTACCCAATGGACCAGAGCATTTTCTCTGAAAAAGATGAGCTTGTAATGGAAATGCTGACACAACCTCAACTATAACAGCATGAACAAAGACACTTTAATAACATTTTTATTGCTGTAACGTCTTTTAAAAATGAAACACCTGGGACTTGTGCTTGAAAAAAATAAAAAACAAGAGCAGAATTGTAAGTTCTGCTCTCTTCACATGATGGGAAATTAGCAGAAGTCAAACACTGGAATGCTAACTTACCCTACCAACATTTAAGATCATTCAAAGAAAACATAATTAATAAATATATTAATGTATTTCCATGGAAATATATTGCTATATGAGCTAACATTTAGAAATTTCCAACTTTTCAAGAGCTGTTATACTTTCACAGATACAGAAGTCACTGTGACAACAGAAGAGTTTACTCTACAGTACAATTTAATTTGGAAATTACAAAATAAGAGTGATGAGGGCTTTGTGACTCACTAAGGATGATATTCAGGGAGATTGTTATATAAGTTGTATCTTGAGAACGCTGTGCTAATACTAAAGCTATGAGAAGTTAGTAACATCTTTATAAGGACCATGTTGCCCTGTGTATGAAGAGTTTCTAAGAATTGGTTCAAGTATCTCTTGGATCTCCTTCCTGGAAAATCTCAATTTTTGGGATTATTGAGGAAGAAGATGAGGAAAACAGAATCAGGTGTCAGAAGGTCAGAAGGAGATTGAAGGATTATATCTTGCAGTGTTACTGCACCTTGGGAATTGCACTTCATGTCACAGTATTGTTGAGAGGGACAAGATTGAACAAGTCATGTTAAATAATCCTTTACTCAAAAGTTCAACAGACATCCAAGCTCAAGTCTCCAAGCTCTGGCATAAATGTTGTCAGGGCTCACCTAAGAGGTTCTCTAAGACTTGGACTTTATTTTGAGATTCATTATAACTTCCCTCTGATGCTGACATCATCTGGAAGATGAGGGATTACACAAGGAGCAGCCAAAGTGTTGTGGTTTTTAGAGATTTCAGATCTATAAGCTCAATGAAGAGTTCAGGAAGGTTAGGGTTGTTCAGCCTGGAGAAGAGAAGGCTCTAGGGAAACCTTAGAGCTGGAGCAGCATTTAGTGCTAAAAGAGAGTTACAGAGGGATTTTTGGCAAGGTTATAAGTGATAGGACAAGGGAGGATAGTTTTAAACTGAATGGGAGAGTAAGTTTAGATTAGGAAGAAATTTCTGATTGTAAGGGTGCTGAGGTTCTGGAACAAGCTGCCCAGAGAAGCTGTGGATGCCCCATCCCTGGAAGTGTCCAAGGCTCAGGGTGTGGCTCTGAGCAACCTGGGATAGTGGAAGTTGTCCCTGCCCATTACAGGAGGGTTGGAACTGGATGGGCTTTAAGGTCCCTTCCAACCAAACCAATTCTATCAGTCTTTGATTCTTCTGTATCTTGAAGATTTTTATGAATCTGACAATAAGTGAAGACAACTGCTGAAGCTTCATATGGCAGCTTCTGTTTCTATTAGGGGCTGCTTTTCCCTCATCTAAATTTAGTTGTGCAATAATCAGTGTTTAGTTCAAGATTCAGTCCTGTTCTGGCCAATGGACTTTGGTGATTCACATCAGCCAACAATAATGTTCAAGACAAGCAGAAGGCCAGTCTTCCTACACAACCTTCTGAGGGAATCTACACAACCATTGTAGAGAATATATCTGTTTTACATGCCTCTGTTTTGCCTAAAATAAACTTTTTGCTCTTTACAACTGCAAAGCCAACTAAATTTTCTAACAGTTTCCTATAAATCTCCTGATTGTTTAAAATTTGAATCCCCAGTGATCACATTAAGTTCCTTATTAATGGTTTGAATAAAACACTGAAAAAGCAATATCAAAAGCCTAATATTTACAGGTGCTTGGACTCTTTCTTGCCATTGATGCTGGTGAGATCTGAGTGCTATATATACCATCTTATCTCTTTCTTACTCCTCTAGGTGTAAAATGATGAAAACCTAACTTCCATGGGGCAGAAGATGTTGTGACATCATGGTCAAAGTTTACACAGCCCTCAAAGAAGCTGCTATAAGTTTAAAAGCCTGACTGGAAATTATTTGAATTTGTAAGGTTACTTTTAGTGAGGTATAGGGAAAGAGTGACAAAAATTGAATAATAGGTGTGTTATAGTTATTATCATTACTACAAGAGCACAAGTATTGGATTCAGTGCAGGGATCTTCCTGCAGACTCCTTTTAAATGTGCTGAATTCCATTTGAATGGTGTACTATGTATTTAAAGTCAGGATTGAAACTTTACTGAAATGCAAAATTGCTGGGGCAAAACTTATTGCAGATGACTGGTTTGTTTTACTCTCATTTATTTGTCCTGGTTTTGGGATAGTATCAGATTATTGTGAGTCATCATTAAATTCTATCCAAGCAATTGAGTCTTTACACTATGGGAGTAGTACAAAAGTACCCTTTATTGGACCATCTGTGCTGTCTCTGAAGCATATGACTCAAAAGATAATCCAAAAATGAATAGTTTTCTATTAAGCCATACCTGATTATAAATGGGAGATTAAAGAAAAGAAATTTCACCAACATGGCA
>VZTT01031872.1:12169-51725 GCA_013400855.1 Buphagus erythrorhynchus | reverse complement strand
GGGTGTCAGGTTGTATTCTGACCTGGTCAGTGTTTTGGATTTGATTTCTGTAATACTCTATTTCTATTTTAATTTTTCCAAGTAAATTGTTATTCCGATTCCCATATCTTTGCCTGAGAGCCCCTTAATTTCAAAATTACAATAATCTGGAGGGAGGGGGTTTACATTTTCCATTTCAAGAGAGGCTCCTGGCTTTCTTAGCAGACACCTGTCTTTCAAAGCAAGACACACACTGAAGTGATTTTCTAAGAGAAGCTTCTAAGAGCTTCCTCTGTGCCTGGCAAAACCAGTTGCTGTCTGGCTCTGAGAATAGGCATGCTTATAAGCCAGTTAAAGAGCTGAACATGCCCCTGCAAGGTCCACATTTTAAAACGAAAAACTCCAGGAATCTCTCTCTTGTTTCTGCCCTTGAACAGGTAACTAGGCGCTGTCTGGGCTGGCCCTGCTCTGCCACGTGGCCCATGGGCCTGGTGGGGCCGGGCTGGACCGAGCCCTGCCTCTGCTGCAGAACTGGCTGCGCGGGGTTCCCTCCCCAGCGTGGCCAGGCCGGCCTGTGGCTCAGCTGAAATGCTGCCACTGCTGAGTTTTGCCAAAAACCGCCAGGCAGAGGGAGGGGAAGCCATCGACCCATGGGCGTTGCCATGGAATCTTAGCCTGGCTGCTGAGATCCTAGCTGCTCCCCCTCCCCCAGAGCGGCCGCTGCCATTCTGGCCCGGGCTCCTGAGGTCCTGGCGCAGCCCCCCCAGTGCGGCCGCTGAAAAAGATCCTCCACTGTAAACAGCTTCAGCCACTACGACCATCTGTAGGCCCTGGCAAGATGTTAACTCTTTTCGTGCACAGATGAAACCTGCAAACATCAATCCTCTCTTGAGTGAGAAAAAGGAAGGAGTGAAGATATGGAGAGAACAACATGAGACATGAAGGTCAATAAAGAAGGAGTCAAATACCAGATGAGAGGAGAATGAGGAGATGCCTAAGTCTTGGGCTGAAATTCCTTTGTAGGGCATGGTGATGGACTATGATACACTGAAATATCCCTGTAAATCATTAAAAAGTACAGGGGAGTGGAGTGTTCTAACCGTAAACATGAGCAAATGTACCCATGCTGAAGGAGGCAAATGTTGAAATAGTTGTGATCCAGTGAGAAGTGTGAGCAGAGAAAGATAAGAGTGGTGAAGACCCACTGTCCCCAGAGAAGAAGACCTCTATTCCCAGAAATGAAGATGATCTCAGAGATAGATGAAGAGAATCCTTGTTTCTGAATGGATCCTTAAAAGTGTACCCCATTAGCCATAGACTGAGCCCTCAAAAACCAAAAAGCTGCATGTCAAGGGGAGAGACATTCACATGGCAAACAGATTCCCATTTCCCAGGCGGCTGCTTCACTGTGACATTGAAGGCACGAGAGAGCTGTTTTCTTATGAAGAAGTCTCCATAGCATGGCAAGAGAAACTCCTCTCCCTGAGTGAACCGAAGAAAGATTATTTAAGAAGTGGTAAACTGACTAACAGTCCCAGGTTTTTTCTCTTTACGTTGTCAATCTGTGAGAAAAGAGGGTGTGGGGAAGGAGGAGAAGTGTTCTGAAAGTTTATTCTGATTTCTTATTATTTTTCTTTTGATTTCTTATTATTTTTCTTTTAATTCTGTTAATAAAGTTTTCTTTATACTCTTTAAAGTTTGGGCCTGCTTTGCTCTCCTCCTATGTCTTATCTCACAGCAGAAAATGAGTGAATAATTCTAGTGGGTCCATGGGCATTTGGCCAGCACTAAGCCCTGGATTACACTGGTACTGGTATCATTTATATGTCAGAAAAATGCATTAAAATCCCATTCATTTGGTAACGTAAACTTCTTTTACTGTTTTGGTTTCAGTGGCATTGGATGTTATCACAACAACAACAAAAATCATAAGGAAAAAATAAAAGGAGAAATTAAATGGACTTTGTACTCATTCAAAAACAAAACATTGCTACAAGAATGCTAATGAGGTCTCTGTGTTGACAGTACACAAGAAATGTGTCTGCACCAGCATAGAAATACCTGAATAATTTATTAGAGGACTTGGCTATTTATTTGAACTTAAGCATAAGGCTATTATATATTTACTGCAAGACAGAGTAACACAGTTAAGAACAGTCTTGTTAATTTTCATCCAGTATGGGTGGTGGGTTTGCTGTCTCATTTTCATGTGCCATAGGTAGCTTGCCTCTGCCAGGCCTCTGTTTGTGATTCAGCTGTCATAGATGTTGCTGTGACTCTTCCCATTCACTTTGAGGAGTCTTGGACTAAGCTGCTAAAGTATATTTTCCTTCATGAATATCAATGGAAGTGGCATGTAAGTGCCAGATTTCATTTTATTCTTAATGCACCCTGCTGGATAGAGTGCATGCTTTGTTCATTCAATGAGTATGAAATACCAAAACCTGTCAGAGAGATATCAGAGGCAATTATAGCACATTTAGAGTACTATGCTATGAGAAAATAGTTTCAGAATAACTAGTAATTTATTCTATGCAAATTGTTTCAACTACACTGTGCAGAATATATAATTGACACCAATTGATACCATAACAATATTTGCCAAATTTTATTAACTGTAAGTTAATTCTATGTCTGCTTTATTTGCTGGAATAAAATGTGAATTTTTTGTTTTTAATAAAAATAGAGCCCCCTTCATATAAGACAAAAAGAGTTGTATACTCTGCATGAAGAGGTAAGTATAGTCTGTGGTTAAGTTTCTCATAATGGGGGTATTTTTTATCTTTGTGAATTTTCCTGGGCAATAATTTGCCATTGGTTTTTAAAGTACTGGTCTTATAAATGGGGATCTATAAGAGAAAACTGGTGATTGTCTTTTGGGATGTACTTCCCTCCATGAAAATATCAAAAACAAGACATGCTAGGAAATTTATCATACGTCAACGCTTATGTTGGTATGGTAAAGAAATAATACATTTTAAGTGATCACAGAAATTGAATAACTGATTTTAAACCTCCCTTTGACCTTAATTTGTGACCTTATCATCTGCTTGTACAGAGTACGTTAAAAAAGGTAAGCGTCCTTTCTGTTGCATACAAATCAGGCATTATCAAAACAAGTGTGTACAGTTCATACACTCATATTTAAAACTCAACATATGGAATTGGGCAAAGTGCAAAAAAGAGTCACAGAAGAGTCACTTCCAAGAGGCAGAAGTAATGTTTATCACAGAGATACATAAAAAGTTCGCACTTTACATTTGAGAGAAAAACCTGAGAAGTGACTTGATTGCAGTTTATAAGTACTTTCAGAGAGAGAAAAAGCCAATTGCTTAAGTACTTTGCAATTTTCCAGGCAGAGAAAGATGTAAAAAAACCCAGAGGCAGAAGCTGGAATGAAACCAAGAAACAGATTTTGAACAGTGAAAGAGATTAAACCCTGAAATAAGCAGTAGTGGATCCTTCAGCTCTCTAAAAAAACCATCACCTGCATCCTGGAAGATACTAGCTAAAAATTAAAGTACCCGATTTCATGCAGCTGTATTTGAGTGATACAAAACAAGCTGGTCAAGGGTATGTGCAACTATATGATTTTATGGCCACAACAACAATTAGGAATGGGGAGAGAAAAGGAAGTTTTAAGTTGCTGTCCTACCATCCAGCAGGCAATAAATTTAGTCAATGTAGACAACATTTTTGCCATCTTCTCTCTAACTGCCTTTACAGGTAGTAGAAAAAGAGGGAAGATAAATCCTCCAAGGGATAATTTAGACAAAGAATTAGTAAA
Organism: Buphagus erythrorhynchus; assembly: GCA_013400855.1. Lineage (NCBI taxonomy): Eukaryota > Metazoa > Chordata > Aves > Passeriformes > Sturnidae > Buphagus > Buphagus erythrorhynchus. Next base: position 47,959 of record VZTT01031872.1, on the reverse strand, counting down.
GGATGCTATGAATTACCCTTTTCTAATAGATTGTCTTTCTATCAATCAGAGAAGATGTATAGACAGATTGGTGTGATACTTCTCCAAATACATCCTTGGTAAATTAAAATTTGGAACAGAAAACTCGGTTTCCTAGGGAGAAAAACAACTAATCTTTTTCTCTGACATAATTCTTTATCTATTTAGGAGTCATCTCTGAATTCACACAGGTAAATATGGTAGGTTATAAGGCACACTATATCAACTGAATAATTTTAAGAAGTTCTTTGTAGAGATTTGGTATAATACAGGACCACATATACTAGGTTTTGCAGCAGCAATTGTTAAAAGAGAATTTTGTAGTTTCTTTCCTCTAGAACTGTATCTGCAAAGATAGTCTGATTACTTATCTTTTTGCCTGTCAGCCCCAAAAAAATAAGTTGTTCCTGTGAGCAAAGAATGGATTGTAAAGGAAAAGAGTAATCTTGACACTAGTGAGCTACTAAAAAATACTCAATGAGAAGAATGTGAAAATCTTCAGAGGACATTTGCTGGAGCATATTTTCTAATTACAAGCTTCAGTGCTGAGTTGAGGTGTATCATTCAAAGAGACTAAGTATCCCCACCTATAGAAAAGGAAAGGATAATGATTATTGAGCATTTAGCCCAAAATACTTACGTTTCAATTTGGCCGATATAAATGTCTTTAGAAATACGAACTGAGACATGCACACCTGAATTTGGAATGAAATAAACCTTGCACGGAAATAACTGAACTTTTAACAATTATTTTCTAAAAGTTAAACACTTTTAGTAAAATGATCTAATAAATGGGTGCAGAGGGAGAAAATATACTCTTACGGTAGGCTCGAGTCTACAGAACCTCATATTATTCCTAGGGCTATTTTGAGTACTTTGAATCTCAAACTGTGGGTCTTGAAAAGCATGAAAACTCCCACAGATTAACAAAAAGATTGAATTTAAATAAGTTGGTGAAATGATGTTAATTACCTGTATTGACACTATCTTCTTAGTGCAGGAAGGGGTGCATTTATTGGTAAGTTTAGCTGTCTCAAAAATAGTTATTATTTTCGTCAACATCTACAAAAGTACCTACACACTGTTACTGTTAGTCTGGATTAGTAATGTAGAAAAACTCATCCTAGTATATGAAGCCACTTAGACTCACTTAATTATTTTTTATTGGATGTACCAATTTCTAGTTGTTTAAAACTCTAGTCTTGTTTTCACATTTAAAAGCAATTCCGACTCTGGGTAAAGAAACAACTTTCCATTGCTTCAGGAACATATGGCAGCTTCTAAATCTGTGGATGAGATTTCTTCAAGTAGCTTAGAAATAGTAATATAGTAGTGCTGTAGTATAGTAGTGCTATAAATATGCATACTTATTAACTGTATTTCTAATCATAAGGCAGTGCAATATTAATATTTAAGAGTATCTCACTGGTTCTTTCTTGATATATAATCTTTCTGTCTTTATGATGAATATATGCTGTGATACAAGTAGCCAAAGAATTTGAGACCAAAAAACAGGACTGAACAAAGGGTACCATATAGATGTATATAATTTTGTGTATCCAAATTATTTTATTTTTATAAGATACAAATGAAATGTGATAAAATATTCTAATCCTTCCTAATATGAACAACCACTTAAAATAAAGCCAAGTATTAAAGATGAAAGTTAACCCAACTGATTTTTGTCAGACCAAAATCAAATAGGAGACCAATTGTCTTAACTCTGTTTCATTTTAGGACTGAGTCTTCTGAGGCTTTGAATCTGTCAGAACAGCTATAAGCATGTGCTTAAGATTTAATAGGTGATACTGAAGAACATATTGCATGGCTGAATACAAGACAGAACTAGAGCTTTTTGTTGACATGAAAATTCATGCCTTCTGTTGACTGTCAAAGCAGGATATAACACAAGCAAACGCCACCAACATAAAAAACCTGGCAATTAGAAACAGAATTAGTTTTCCTATTCAAAATACTGTGGCAGATTTTAGTTATTTACCTTGTCCTGTCTTCACCACAGAAATATATTTCTAGTGGAAAACAGGCAAAATAATGACAAAACGCTCAGGGTAGTTATTGACTTCTGATGCTGAAATTTACTTCAAGATAATCTCCACACTAATGAAATCCTCTCAATGTAATTATTCCTCTTGAGGAATTTTTTAAACATTTCTACTTTTATTGACTTGTTCAAATGGACAACTATTTTGTCTTTCTCTCTTCTCCAATAACAATATTGATTTTTAAAAAAAATAACACAGTCAATCAGTGTTCACTGAATTTGTAAGTAAAAAAAGTCGCCTCCTCAGAGCAACTTCAGTTTCACTTTCTAGTATGCTTTTTCATCTGGAATTGATTATAAATTCATACAGTCTGACTCTATTAATTGTTGAACTACTGTATTGGTTCTGCATACATGACAAGGTTTTGGTAGCAGGGAGGCTACTTGCATGGCTTCTGTTGAGAAGATGCCAGAAGCCCGTGCTATGTCTAACAGAGACAGTGCCAGATAACTCCAAGACTGACCTGACACCAGCCATAGCTGAAGTCATCAGGAATGATAGTAGCACCTGTGGAACCATGTAGTTAAGAAGAGGAAAAAAGATCCTGTCGGGGAACAGTATCCAGAGGAGAGGAATATGAAAGAGCAACAGTCCTGCAGACACTAGTGAAGATGGAGTATCAGGAGGTGATTCAGATTTTGGAGCAGAGGCTCCTTTCTAGCCCCTGGACCATGGTGAGGCAGTTTGAAGACCACCATAGTAAGGGACCCACAATGGAGAAGTCTGCTCTTGAAGGACTGTGCCCTGTGGAACAGACCAGCAATGAAGCAGTTCATGAAGTACTGTGGCCTGTGAGAAGAACTCATGTTGAAGAAGTACATGGAAGACTATCTATCATGAGAGGGACTCCACTGTGGAGCAGGGGATGAGTGTGAAGAGACCTAGCCATGAAGGACAAGGAGCAGCAGAAATGTGATGAAGTGAGCACAAGACCCACTCCATCTTCTTGCATGACTGGAAGAGTGTAGAAATGTAAGATAGAGAAATTTCCAGTGAATACAAGCCCAGGAAGAAGGCATTTTTAAGGTTTGGGTTTTATTTCTCATTATTCTACTGTAATATGATTGACAAGAAAGTAATCTCCCCAAATTTTTTCAGTCTCTTTAGCTCAAGTAATTGTTGAGCAACCCTACCTGTTCTCAGCCTCTGCCTGTTCTTACCTCAATGCAAAAACCTTTTGTTGAACTTTCTCTCCGTTGTCCAGGTGAGGAGAGGAGGGATAAAGCACAAAGTAGGGATAAAGTTTGGTGGGAGCTTGGAGTGCAGCCAGGATCAACTTACCTGAAAAATTAAATCTGCTATAAATTTTAACTGAATCTTCTGTAACAATTTAATAAAACAATCAATGTTATTTGCATTGAAGCATTGTATCGTGCATTGAACACACATTGTATAATTCAGTAATATCTCTGGAGATTAAGTAGCCAAGAACAAAAGTGAAAGATGGCAAGTAGATATTGAAAGAATTACAGCAAGCAATAGGACAATTTTCCCAGTCTGAAATTAGCATCAGAAGGCTCATTTATAGCATTAAATGGTGTTATTTCATTAAATAATTACATTTTGTTCTTTCATTAGAAGAGTTAACATTGTAATAAGGTACATTCTTTATATAGGCCTGAAAGTTCTATACTGTTTAATCATACAAAGATGATTTTATATATTTTATAGAAGCACTTTGTTTTATTATTATTTGCCAGTAAAACATGTATGTATGTGGCTTATATTGATCATAGCAACATATGCCTGTTTCCACATGGAAAATGATGGGTGGTTGAGAACTGCTTCATGGGCCAAATGTACCTACATGTCTCTTAACGACTAACTCTTAGGCAAGAAATGCAACCCAATGGAGAATATAAGGTTTTAATATATGGAGCCAGGTCTGTGGAACTAAAAACTGGAAATTATTTCATGGAACATTTTTAGACATATGCCCATTGAGTATTTATTTTTCTCTAGGTCTAATAATGTGGTTTTTTTCATTGATTCATTCTTTAATATAGAGTTTGCAAAAATTTCAGAGATTGATGATTTCCTACTTGAAATGCTTTGCGTAATAATATTTTTTTCCCTCAATCCATATGGAATAGGAATAACAGTCTGCTATCTCTTATTCATAGAGTAGTATGAAAAAAACCATAAATCCTGCAGTGTTCTAAAAGTTTCGTGAATCAAACATGAAATCTGCTTTTAATTCCACTTAACCTGTTTAATTCCACTTAATGCATACATGCACACACACAGAGTCTGACAACACTAGCTTTTCTACATGAACTGCCAAGCAAAGTGGGTAAAAAATTACAGAAAAGCAATGGCAGCGTCACCAAAGAGAATTCTACTCCAAAGTGGCATTTGGTTACTTACACATATATGCCAATTGCCACCACGACTGGGGAGCATCTGCTCCATTCTGGAGGGACAGCATGAGGCAGCACATCTCACAGAGCACCCAAAGGTCACATAATTGATAAGGTAACTATTACGACCCTGCCTAAGGAAGAGGACGAGGAGTAAATAAGAATAGAGGAAATTTTTATTGCAAATTTCTAAGTTGGATAATGTGTGATAAGGTCATCATTTGTTTGTAAAACTTGTCCTTGGGCATTTTTATGGTTATGTGTATTGCGAATTTTTGGCTCAGAGAAGACAAAAAATTAGCCCACTAATTTTTGCGGGTGGCATACTGTTCTGGATTTGGAAGTTCATATACATGTCACTTTTGATTTCCTTCTTTTACCTCCTTTCCTCCAATTGTTGGGCAAGAATTCTGTGGCCAGTTTAGCAAAAGGTAAATGGCATTGGTTTGAGCAAGTCCAAATGCAAGTAGATGCTTTATACACAACACCCACGCGGCTCTGCTGTTGCACTTCAATCCAGTTCTGTAATATCGTCTAGTTTATTTCTAGGCAGTTCCTGAGTCAGGATGCTTGCTAGACTTGCTAAATTGTACAAAATTGTGGGTTTATGCTGCAGACAAATGAATGTTCTACTGGGAAGCAAGGAAGGAAGGAAGGAAGGGGAATTTCTGGATATGGGATGAAGAGCTTTGGGGGTCTCGATCCCTCCTATAGTCCATGCCTACTTCTTGGCCTCATTTCTGAGCTTGTGCTAGACCATGTTGTGCTTATCTCCAGGAATCAGAAGAAAGATGTTTGCCATGGAAAATCGCTGCACTACTTCTGCATGGCCCCCTTCTCTAGCCACACCTTGTTCTTTCCCACAGTGTGTTATTACTAAGAATGCTTGGTTATTACCAAAAATCTTTGGTTATTGCTAACAATCCTTTTCAGTTATTACCAACAATCCTTGGCTGGCTCCACAACCATCCAGCTATAGGTGTTTGAGACTCATGCATTGACCCCTTATCTTCCGGGATCCTGGAGTGAGATTCTTGTTTACTGTTTCCACTCAGCAAAATATGGGACCAGCATCTTGGAACCTTTGAATGCCTCTTATTGTGATATATTGTTGTGAGAAAAAGGCTGGGAGTAAACTTACCTTTTAACAGGCAGAGATTCTGGATCAGGATGTCCTACACCCCCGTCCCCTGCCTCAGCATATGGTACAGGGGAAAATGAGGTTGCTACTCCCTGGATAGAATGTGGTCAGCATGGCCAACTTCCCCCACAACATACAGGCTTAAGGAGGGATTAAATGGATGATGGAGTGGAGTGGAGACACCACAGCCAGATCCCACTGAAATCCTTGTAGAGGAGGGAACTCAGTTATGCTTTTAACTGATAAGCTGCACTGCTGCTGTCAATCAAGGGAAATAAAAGTGGATGCCTTGCTGATGATCCAGCAGCTGGGATGAAATCCCTTTCCTGAGAATTGATGCTGATGTCTATTTCCATCCTGAGGTTACCTCAGATGTAATACTGATGCTACCTGCCTCCATAGTATAACCACCCTTCACTGAGTATAATGTTTGACACTCAAGCTCCTCCTAAATGTAAGAAAAATAATGTATAAAAGTATGTGTATAATGTGGAGAAGTTAGAGAAGACTCCATCATAGTTTCTGGAATTAGTAAATGGGCTGAACCTGTCTTCTTCTCCATAGGAACAACTATTGCGTAAGAACCATAGTCTGTGTGTTCTGAGTGATTACCTTGTGCTAGTTTTTGTTAGTGATAGAACATGTTTGTATATTTCTTTGAATAGATTTTTGCAATCAGATACTATCACTGGAAATCCTTGAACCTCAACCTTTCATGATTATATTAATAAAGAGTGTTATTCTCTGAATTGTCAGTATGAGTCCTTCATGTGCATTAGCAGTCGCTGGCAGTCAGTAATATACTCAAAATTGTGGAGTCCCACGGAAATTCTTTCTGTGAGCTGGTAGTCCTGAACAAGTTAGTCAAACTGGCCTCTGTTCTATTGGACTGCTCAGTAGAGAGTCCCCCTAATGGGATTCTGTCAGGCACAGGGGTCTCAGTTTTTCTGAGGCACTGGCAGACTAATCAAACACAAAGGGTTTGAGGTAATTTTCCCCTTTCACGTGACAATCTTCTTTCCAGAAAATAGCATTTAAGGTTTGTGCAGAAAACAAGATCCCAACACAAGCTCCATCTTTCAAGTCAGTCTTCAATTACTGTATATTGAAATAGGTTGCAATAATTACAATTTCCTTCTTAAAAGATAGCATCATAATGAAAACTCTTCATTCTTCAAACTCTTGAGTCTTTAAATGAAGTTGGCCTTTTTTCTCTGGAAAGGATCTACAGAATGAAACCAAACAAAGGAATTTAAATAACACATATTTTCAGTATAATTCTAGTAGAATTATTAAAAAAAAGTAAGGGCAAAGCTCTTCTTTTCCTATACTCTGGCAATTTCTAAAGTCTCAGCCTACTAACCCTTTTCATCTGTAAGTTTTCAAGATGAAATCTACATATCTCACTAAGGTTTCTTCCTTTATTTCATAGAGCATCAACTCTTCAGAGAAATAAATAGGGTTGCCAGTTGGATCTGCCAGACTGTTTTGATTAAATAAGCAAATTGTGGTATTTAAAACCAGCCTGCAATAGTAAGCTGCATGATTGCAGACAGAGTCCAGGAGCCATGGCTACGAACAGGAACAAGGAAACAGCTACACCAGAAAAACAGTATAGCTTTCTTTGTAAACAGCAGAGTGCAGAAATAATGAATTAGTGAAGAAGTCTGAAAGCTCTTTTTCCTAAGGACTGAATAATATGCCAAAAATCAGAACACTAAGTTATAGATAAATCTATCTTCTATTGTCTCCAGAAAATGAAAGATACTTGTGTTTCCCTCAGAGTAGGACTTTTATTTTGAAATTGGTAGTTCAGATCCTAGATACTGGAATTGTAGTGCAGTGCTTTATTTGAATTGGAAACATGACTAACAATGGGGAAAGAAACTATGCACAAGGCATAATAACTCTAGCAAAAATATTGCCACACTCGGTATAATACAGTTTTAATCAAATATTGATTTCATGTTATAAACCAATTTGTATCATGCTGTCTCATGATAGTTTAAAAATAGATGTAATTAATTTCAACTGCAATTAAAATAATTGTTGACAGAAATAAGATGACATTTATAGGCTAAATAGAGGAAACTTTTCACATTGATGTCCCTTATTAGAGCCTGTTTATACGTGAGACTGCAAAATCGTTTCTTAAATAATATTAAGACCATGTTCAGTATTGTTAAAATCCTTCTTTTTATAAAACCTGCATATCCTTTGAGCTTTTCAGGGTTTCCTATACAGCCTCATATCAACTGTTAGACCTAGGCAGAATGCAGTTATCTAGATTTACATGACACCAATGAATTGTAGGAACTAAAAAGAGAGAGATCAAGGATAGGTATAGTCCTAGCAATCCTGGTAGGTGCGGGAGAGCAAGGGTAGGTACAAGAGAGAGCAAGCCTGGTTCGTGCAGCACCATAGTCTGTAGTTTTTAACATTCTTTAGATGTAATTTATGCCAGATTCTTCACTTAGACAACCAACTGAATTACTGAATTACTATGTTTTTTCTTTTTCATCCACTTTACAATTCCAGAGGTTTCAGGTCTTACATAGAAAGAAAAATCTCCAAGAACCGTGGATACAAGTTCCTAGTGGTTGCATATAAAGACTTTATTGTTTAATTACTAGAACTCACTTAAGACTCTTTTAAATCTCATCTGTCTCTGTATCTATTTGATGTGAAAAGTAACTATCTCACAGTGAGTTGTAGCAGGAGCCAGGATAAAACAGGTTTTCCTGGGCAGACACCTTGTGATGCTACTCATGCTACTTAAATTAATTTTTCTTTTCTTTTCTTTTCTTTTCTTTTCTTTTCTTTTCTTTTCTTTTCTTTTCTTTTCTTTTCTTTTCTTTATATTTCTTTTCTTTTCTTTTCTTTTCTTTTCTTTTCTTTTCTTTTCTTTTCTTTTCTTTTCTTTTCTTTTCTTTTCTTTTCTTTTCTTTTCTTTTCTTTTCTTTTCTTTTCTTTTCTTTTCTTTTCTTTTCTTTTCTTTTCTTTTCTTTTCTTTTCTTTTCTTTTCTTTTCTTTTCTTTTCTTTTCTTTTCTTNCTTCCCTTCCCTTCCCGGAACTTCCCTTCCCGGAACTTCCTGGAACTTCCCTTCCTGGAACTTCCCTTCCCGGAACTTCCTCTCCCTCTCTATCTCATCTCATCTCATCTCATCTCATCTCATCTCATCTCATCTCATCTCATCTCATCTCATCTCATCTCATCTCATCTCATCTCATCTCATCTCACTTTCTTGTCTTTTCTTCCTATCTCCCCACTTTTTTTTTATTCTGACAATACCCATTTCCCAGACCCCCAGATGAGAAATACCTGAGTTTTATCCACATCTTAGTTCTTTTCTGTATACCAGCCTGTCAGTGGTCTCAGGACTAATATTCAGTTGCATCTGAATTGAATAGAAATTCTAGTGATGATCTAGTAATAAGTGGCATAGAAAGCCACATGAGGAAATTAATAGCTTTCTCACCAGAACAGCGCTGGAACAATATGTGATATCTAAAGCCCAGGGCAATCCAATTAATGATGAAGAAAGACTAGCATATGAAATAACTGATCGCTGAATGAGAACGATCCATTTTGTGCACTAAATGAGGAAGGAGCCTATGAAGAAGGAAAAATATGACTTTGTTAGTTTAATAGTGTAGCATAACATATACTCGCAATGTTTTTGAATCAACCTTATACATCCAGCAGTTGTTATATGACAAAGAGTCCCTATTAATATTTCTTTGAGTTCTTATGTAGAAAAAAATACCTTTTTATCTTTTTGTAATGACAGTTGTGAAAATCATGGTACCTGAAATTTTAATTTGTATGTAAGGTGAGTGGTTTTACTTGGCAAGCTTTGAGTTTGGATTTACATATGAAAGACTGAGAGGGAGACAGGCAGGAAAACATTAGGGTTTTTATTTACACCTCTCCTTTTTTTGCAGTGTGTTAGACATATACTGCCAAATTAGGTTAGAGCAAACTCATATCTGGCCTGATGTAACAAGACAGTAAGAAGCAATGCAAAGAATAGTAAACAAGTATATTCAAATATTCCCACTGTACCTCCTTCTCATAATTTCAAGTCCCTAATAGGTAAATCCTAGCAGACAGTTTGATCTCTTCATGGGAGTAGTTCACATTGCTTGTTAGGACTAACTCTATAAGGAATCCACAGTAGTGTACTGTATTTTTGTGGTATTTTTTTTCCTGTGGATTTATTTTCAGAGGACAGAAGCATATGTATCTTGGAACATGTAAACATCAGAATTCTGAAGCTTAGACCTTGCCAAGTGGTACCCTACCTGCCTGGTTGCTACCTTATATCTGATGGGCGTGAAGAAATTTTCTACTATGTGTTTCATCGCACTTTTAAAAATATATCTGAATTAAATGTAATGGTTGCTCCCTTTTGGTCAATAAACAAAGTTTTAAAGATGTGAAAGAGTGGGAGAAAGTAGTCACTTCCATTACAATTCCTAATTGGGATAGAACACATAATCGGAATTACCTCAGTTTACCCACAGCTGTGGGCTCTGGAATGATTTGAAATACTTTAGATAAAGAGTACAAAACACAGATATGGGAATCTTTTATATTATTGCTTTAAATGAAAGACAAAATTGTAAAACTGCCTTCAGGATTTTAAGACTTTCTTAAAGGACTTCAAGGTCAGATACTTTTGGTTGAAATCAGTAGGACTTTCAGATGCTGGTTTATCCTTCAAGAATCCATGTATCTAGTGTTTTCTAAAACCCTACCATCTCTGCTTTTAACATAGTTTAGATACTTAATATGACCTGAAGTCCTTAAAGGAATTTTGTCTCATAGTTTAGCAACTCCAGACTACTTAATTGATTACTTTTGAGACTAGCTGCTGTGAATGATCAGGCTACATTCCTCAAATTAGATTAACCCTTTCCACCTGGTTTCATAACAGACATTGAGCATAACTTTTGTCATCTATTTATGAGCACAGTAACCTGAAAGACAGCTGAAAGATCAAAACCACAGATTCTGCATGACCCTTGGGGAAGAGTCTGCTTTTACTCCAGTATTTGCAAGTCCGCACTTGCAATTCTGACTACCACTTTCTGACAGATTTTTACTGTTTCTTTTCTACTGTTCTTATTTTTTTTCCTTGTTTGTACTTGTTGATTTTCTGTTTGTACTGTTGCTCTGTTGGTTTAATAAAAACTGTCTGATAGAGTGCAACCCCAGGTCTGTTACTCTGTCAGCCTCATACTCCATTTAAAGAGCAGAATTGGCCAACTGCTGGATCTTTCTCCAGCTCTGAGGGATAAGCTACCTACATAACTCTGAAGCTATTTTTTTAAAGGTTGTATGTATTCCCCCCCTGTCTTTTGATAGATAGATACCCTCTGAAGCATTTTCAACAGTTTCCTTCATTTCATACTTGTTGCTTGTGAGAAAAGGATTCCTTTCTCCAGATCAAAACATTTGTCTGGACCCTGTTGCCCTCCATGCCATCAAACATCTGCTGCATCTTTTTGTAAATGCCTTGTGGTGGGAAGTGTTAAATGTCTTTGAAATGGCAGCCTGTGGAAAGAGTGCACAGCAGATAAATGAATGATCTCTTTTTCTGGAATTCTGGCAAGTGTCCTGTCAATGCACACAAAGACAGAAAAGGTGTATTTCCTCAGATATGTATCCCTTACTCAATCATTAACATTGTTTCTTCATTTGAGTAGTGACAAGTTCAGTAACTACAGTGAGATAATCATTCTTCTATGCCTTTATATAAATAATTGTGTTTCATACATTAAAGAAAATTTCTGTGAAATTTTAAAAACATTTTTCTTTGTATTTATTTTTTTTTCTTTCTTGAATTTTGTTCAATGTATTGCAATGCTATTTTGTGGTTGTTGTTCTGGAATGAAGGCATCGTAAACATCTAGGTATGTCATAGAGCCTGCCGATTAAAAATTAGAACCCTTTGTTACTGTATTTGAATTACAGATTCCATGGTGAAAAGCAAGTACTGTCTTGATATCTTGAATTATCTTTTAATTATGATGTGTTTGATCTACTATCCTTGAAGATATGAAATGTGACAGTGCAGGTGTAATGTTAAAATATTTTGTGTGGCATTGCAATGCAGACTACTTATGACTTCCCATATGTGACAGAATTTGAAGTGCTGTAATTTCATTAAAACAGAGATTTAACATAATTTTGGGTTACCAGAGAAGTATAATTTTTTCATATCTTTATTTAAAATCCCTACCTTTTCTTTGCTCCTGTGAATATGCAAATTTAAATTTCTCCCCCCCCCCCAAAAAGAAAATAAATCAAGATATGAACTGTTTCTTTCTCATCAATAAGACCATGAAGCTATACAATTTAAATATATCAACAGATATTTGTTTTTCTTCTTTTTAAATAACTTTGTTCCACTTAGGATTATTAATAATAATATATTAGAAACAGTGGTTTGCAGCTATATTCTTTTATTTCACCTTTTTAATCTTGTTGCTCAAGTTGACAAACCTTTGAAACCTAAAACCCAGAAGATACATTTGGCTCTGTATGATCACCATTAGCCAGTATCGACTTTTGGGCTCATAGTTTTTTCTATATTAAGAAGAAATCTGGATACTTTTTTGAGTAGACTCTTTATTTCAGGTAATTACATAGAAGAAAATCTGTAGTCTTCTCTGGCTCTGCCCTTTAATATTATACTTTTAAGATTCTAGGCCAAACAATGGAATATGGGTTTGAGAAATATTTGCAAGTCTAAGACTAACAAACAAACCAAATAAGAAATGCAGGATCAGATGCGTAATAGTCAATATGTGAAAGATAGCTTGTGCTACAATTTGCCTTACTGATGCACACTGAACTTTTCATTACTCGGTGGTGGCTGGGATAGGAAACTGCTATTTTAGATTTTAATTTACTGCTTCTTCAGGCATCAGTTGATTCTGCTCTTGGCAGATTATTTTGCTTTTATTTAGAATGATGAGAATAACTGGATAAAATGCATAAGATATATAATGCATATTTGTCTTGCATTGTCAATTTTGTTTTGCCCATTGTCAGTTGTATTTGAAGTTAAATTATGTGTTTGACCATATTATTCATTGAAGCATGTTTAGTTTTTAATGTCTGCAGGTTAGAAATGTGTTATGTGGAAAACCGTTATGAATTTTTATATTACACATTGAATGATGAGCTTTTTTCAGATGAAATAAAATTGTCTGGGTTCATATAAAACCCATGTAAAACTCAGTTGTTTATTTATGAAGTCTCCTGCAGGTTAATCCAGAACTAGTGACTTAATTTAAAGTATAATATATAATGGCAAAGGAATCTATAAGGAAATAAATTACACTAGATAGGTAAATGCACAAAAAAGAAATCATGGGTCCAAGTGCTGTTTTTGGACTATATGCCATTACCCTATCATTACTTTGCACGGAGAAGAAATATCCTAATTCTTTCTGTTGGCACCTACCTAATTCTTATCAGACTTGACCCTCTGGTTTTATGCCTTTTTTTTTATATTCTAGATAAAGCAGAGTTTTCAAGAAACTCCAGTTGAGCATATGCAAAATCAAATATTCCAGATAAAGGTCAGGTGAAAACATGTTTAAGCATGCTGTTGGGAGCCAAAGACATCATTTAATATATCTTTTCTTAGTTATCATTTTCTCTCTCTCTCTCTCCTGTCCAATTTTTGCTTTGAAACACATTGATATTTGTCAATATGTGAAATAAGACACCAAAGGATTTGGGCTCATATACTTAAATGGTAAAGACAGTCTTCCAATAGTCATCTTAGTAGGCTTTCTCCAGGTGTCAAAGGTCAAAATGATGTGGAAATTTCATCTTCAAAAACACATTCCACCAGACTGACATGGAAAAACATTAAGGCCTTTTGTAACACCAAAAGCATGCACAGCAGTACCTCTGACTTCATCATTTTCTGAGAATAGAAATTCTGGTAATAGGTTATCTTCTGAGGAATGATTTCATCTTCATAAACTTATTGAGTCTAATATGGGTAAAGTGTAATGGCTTGTGATATGTAGGAGATTAAATAAGATTTTTTTTCATTACTTTCTGAACTAGACTTTTATGAAAGGCTGTAACTCTGGAATATGTCTTTTTGAATTTTCCGATAGAACCACTGAGAGGAGGCTGTCAGTGAATAAAATTTTTTGGACACACATTCAAATACAAAAATACAATACAAATATACAATTCAAATACAAAAATACAACAAATACAAAACTTAAGCAAGCTAAGTTTTTTGTGTGAAGTTAAGTAGCATGACTCTAATGGAGTTTTATTTTCAAAGTGAGCATTAAGATATCACTTCAGTACTCAAACACACATAAATGGCATTCTGATTTAAGTAGGTAGAACAAAACTTGGCCCTCATTTTACAGTACTTCTGTGATTTTTTTTCTTCTTTTTCTCTTTTTTTTCCTTGAATACAGGACTTTTTATAGAGCTTCTGATGTGACTGAAATGCACAGAGACATGAGGCTGCTGGTTGACAATCCAGTAGAACTCACTGGATATTAGCCAATGCCCGTGAAGCCCTTTCAGGAACAAGTTGGCCTTTACTGGATCACTGAGAGATTGGAATCTAAGGAGAAAAAAACATGTTTATACCTTTTTCATATAGAAGAAGCATGCAAAAATGAGAGGAACAGTTGTCCTGTAAAGATCCTGATGTCACAAAAGTTGTATAAATTGACTGCCTCCCAGTTAATCCCTCCATATTGTTCCTGGGATGAAATTTTCTCTATATTTCTATGTGACATGCAGCTGTTGATTTACCTAAGATAAGCCTAAGAAAAAAAAATCTCTAGTATCTGTACTGGAGATTCTCACTGCGTATGCTCTTATTTTGCCTTGAACTCCCTCTGTGGCCAATGGATTTTCTTGCATAATAAAACAAGTAAAACATGTCCAACTAGAAAGCAATATAAGATGAGAGATCTCAATACTGTATGTTGTACTGAATTCTTGTGCCATTCTGAAATGAAACTTTTTGAACATCCACGACATTACAGAAGTCACAAACTTTATTTCTTCAAAAAGAAAGCAGGAAGTATTGTATATTGATTTACCTAGTGTAACTATTGCAATGTTAAAGGTCTAATAAAAATATCCACCAGAACTGCCAGTTAGTTTGTAAATGTTGACTTCTTCATGTAATAAAATGTAATTTTTTTTTTTTTAACTGAATCCTTGTAAATAATGTTAAGGAAAAGACTTAGTAAAAGTAATGTCTCTCTTTTCTTTTCTTCCTCTTTTTTTTTTTTTTTTTTTTTTTTTTTTTTTTTTTTNNTTTTTTTTTTAAAAAAAAAAGAAAAGGAAGTTTCAAACAATTTGCTAGGGATTTCCGCCAGATTGATTATTCTATTTTAACAGAATGGTAATTGCTGCAAATTCTGTAAACTACTCAGTTTACTTTGAAATCAATGTGTGAGTGAAACAGAAGTGTTTTAGGGAGGGTTTCTGAAGGAAGAAAACTGCTTCAAAAACATCACAAGTAAATAAACAAGAGAATGGTGTAAGTTGATAAACAAAAAAACACAGACTGATTGAGGAAGTTTAAGTAGATAATAGAAGAACACAAGAATCTTAAAATGTTTAGTCATGGAAGAAATACTAATTTGATTTAAGAAATGTATGTGTCGGGAAGAAAGTGATACTGAAGTTAAATTAAATCTTCAGTTGTGAAAGACTTGTAATAGGATTACTATTGACCTCTGTATTGAAATTTCCTGATATTTTGATCTGAATTTTAGGGAACAGAGAGGGCATGTCTCACATAAAAAGTAGTTCACTGAGTTCTCAAAAAGGAGTTGTTTCTAGTAAGGTTGGTAACAACGGCTGTCTTTACTGGAGTTCCTTAATATTAATTTTTTGTGCAATAAAACAGACTGGCTGCTATCCTTTGGTAAGTGCTTCAGTGTAACAGTGTGCCTCTTAAATCCATACAAGACTTACCTAGGAGCACTAAAAAAAAAAAAAAGTGAACTATATTTGTGAACATTGTTTCTAGTCCTTGCTTGTTGTGTTCTTAAAGTGAAAAGAATTAAAAAAATGTCTTCAATGTGAAACAAGCCTTAACACACAAATTTTCATGAGCTCTGCAAACCTAAGCATCTTGTGTCAAAAGCTTTAATGTGACAGGTGGTTATGTTTTCAGGGCCAGCGAGGGAAGATGTTATGATGCAGGCTCAGCATCACTAATGCTGTAGCTTAAGAACCTGGATCCAAGGTTCTCTGGGGGAAGAACCTCTTTTTAATATCCAATCAAAACCTCCCTTGACACAACTTCATTCCCTTGGGTCCTGTCACTGGGCATCACAGAGAAGAGATCAGTGCCTGCCCCTGCTCTTCCCCTCCTGTGGAAGTTGTAACTGCAGTAGGTCTGTCTTCAGTCTCCTCCAGGCTGAAGAGACCAAGAGACCTCAGCTTCTCCTCACACAGCTTCCCCTGAAGGCTTTGGAATTTCAATAAAAAAAAACCCTGAAAAAACTTGAGGCTTTTTAGTCCTGAATATGTTAAATATCATATTTTGCCAAAATAAAGTTTTTGGAGATTTACTTTGAGAAACTTTTCATAACCTATCCCAGAAGTCATTGTTTCCTCACTTCTTCATGTGGAAATATTTTTTTACTTCTCTTTTTGTCATTATGTTTTGTCAGTTTGTGTTGTAGAACACAACACTATGGGGAACTGCTGGAAGTTCTCTTAAAAGGGAGGCTGTAGGACGAAATTTAGTCAGACGAGACAATATTATATTTGAGAACAATTTATTGGTAACAAAAAAAGGCGTTGCCCTACTAAAGAGGAGTAGAAAAGACAGAAAAGGAGGAAGGGAAATGAAAAGCGCTGGGAAAAGAGAGGAGACGGAGAGAAGCAGCGGGCATCACCAACGGAGGGTCGAGCAGCGCCAACGCCGCCCGCTGGCCTGGGGCCCGAGCTCGCTGCCTGCGGGGAGCCCGCGCAGCTCCACGGAGGAGAGGAGCGGATCCATCCATGGGCAGCGCTCCACAGAGGAGAGGAGCGGATCCACGGACACCGCTCCACAGAGGAGAGGAGCGGATCCATGGACAATGCTCCACAGAGGAGAGGAGCGGATCCATGGACACTGCTCCACAGAGAGGAGCGGCTCCACGGGCCCTGCTCCACAGAGGAGAGGAGCGGCTCCATGGACACTGCTCCACAGAGGAGAGGAGCGGATCCATGGACACTGCTCCACAGAGGAGAGGAGCGGCTCCACGGGCGCAGCTCCACAGAGGAGAGGAGCGGCTCCACGGGCGCAGCTCCACAGAGGAGAGGAGCGGATCCACGGGCACCGCTCCACAGAGAAGAGGAGCGGATCCACGGGCACAGCTCCACAGAGGAGAGGAGCGGATCCACGGGCCCTGCTCCACACAGGAGAGGAGCGGATCCACGGGCGCAGCTCCCCAGGGGAGAGGAGCGGCTCCACGGGCACAGCTGCACAGAGGAGAGGAGCGGCTCCATGGGCACCGCTCCCCAGAGGAGAGGAGCGGCTCCACGGGCGCAGCTCCGCGGCCACGGCGGCCGGACGGGCGGGGAGGAGCGGGCGCAGCTCCCGGCGCTCCGCAGGGCCGGGGATCGGTCGCAGCAGGATCTCTGTGTGTGCTCTGCTGGATGGCCGGAGCACGGCCAGGGGCAGGTGGCACAGGCAGGAATGCAGGGACAGGAACGGGGCCTCGGACAGGAGCAGAGGGAGGCTGGGACAGGCAGAGGGGAGGGCAGGACACGGCTGCACCTGAAGCTCAGAGGTCAGTCCATGTCCAGCCAAGCACCCAGAGGGAGGGAGGATGAACAAGGAAAGCAAGGGTGAGCAAGGGCCCGCCAGGGCAGAACAGCCAAAAGGCAGGCTGGAGCCAGGGAAAGCAGCGAGAAGGCCAAAACACCTCAGAGCTTGTGACGCAGTTAATTTTATTCCCCTCGCCCCTCCCAGGGTCTGCCTGCTGACAGGAGACACTGGTCCAGTCCGATGTCCCACTGCAGTCCATTGGTGGGACCTTGTGCCGTGGCACTGGAGAGCCTTTCTGGAGGGCACAGGGCTCTTGGTGCTCCCCTGCTGGCTGCCTGGCCCTGTGAGACATGAACTGCGTGCCAGGCAAAGCCTCCCAGAGACCAGGCTTTCTCCCATCTTCTCCCAGCTGCCTCCTGCACGTGGCACATGTGCAACCCCTCTGCCACATGGCTCTGACAACCTGTGTTGAGACAGAGATCAAGATTAAATTGGCTCCTCACAATTTGTGATTGAAGTAATGGTGTCATGCAGTGAGTCTGCCAACTTCCTCTCCTGGGCAGTCAACAGCTGTGAAATCTGGTAAAATATTCAAGATAGCATATGCTGTATGAAATATATTGTCTTGAGATTCAAATATTTACTTACTTCTGTTGTGATTTTCCTTGCAGTTACATAATTGTTATTTGTGTGCATACCCTACTTCTGTGTTCTTTAGCACAATCTGCTCTCAAAGTAGGTCCACCCCTAACAGTTTTGACAGAGTATTGAGCAGTGACAAACAATAAACTGAGCCTGAACATGAGGCTTTCAGGTAAAACTTTAATTGCTCTGAAAAGTGATGACAGACTGTGAACAAAGCAGGTTAGTTTAGAAGGTGGAAAGGTGAAATTCTTTTACGGATCTGTGGGCCTAAGGCCATGGTAAGTTTGACCTACAGAAAATGCAGCATGACAGATAAAAACCTCTGTTTATTTCTAATTACACTGATGGGGATTTTTGTTGTTTTGGTGTTTTGTTTTTTGGTTTTTGGTGATTTTTTTGTTTGGTTGGTTTTTTTGTTTTTTTTGGTATTTTTTTTTTGTTTGCTTTTTTGTTTTGGTTTGTTTGTGTTTTTTTCTTTTTTCAATTTGATCATGTTGTATAAATAAGAAATCCTTGCAAGCCTAAGAAAACTAATTTTGAATATCAGCTTGTAATATGATCTTAATGTAGAGTTAAGTGTAATATGTAATCGTGTAATATGATCTTAATGTAGCGTGAGGATGTACAATAGTAAAAGTATCAAAGGAGGTTAACTGAAGAAACGTTAACCTTTCTTTGGTAAATACCCATAAAATTTTAGAACTCTCACTGCATAAGTGCATAACATCTCTCAGCTATAGGTCAGAACACCTCATCAGATTGAAGGAGCCACATAAAGGATGGTCAATGACTGTAAGAAATTTTAAATTTCTTTTGAATTGTATCTATCTGTCTATCTGGTAGCCAAAGCCTTTGAGACTTGTGTCCACAAAGGCTACTGTCTTCTACTGCACTCTTTCTGATTGTGTATCTATACACTTGAAGCTGTAGGAATATTTCTCTTCTACTTGACATAGTCTCAAAATAGTTGTTTGTTTTTTTTTTTCTTTAAAGTCTTATAGTAGCGAGAAAAAAATGTAAAACTTCAGGAGAAGCAGTTCTTACCAGGAAGATATTGATCATGACCAATTACATGAGCTACAGATACTTGCTATGTGAATCTGCCTTTTCAAGAGGATTTTAATTTTTTTTTATTCATTATCACTCATATATATTCATTTTGCAACACTTACCACTCTTAGTACAAACAATATGTGGTAGATCATCACAATATGTGGTGAGGATGGGAAGTGCTGTGAAATTCTACTGGGAATTGACTAGTCTCAGTTTGAAAGTAGGCTAAGGTGACTTTTCTATTTATTGGGCTGATAATTTTGAGATAGATTCTAAACTCTGTTCGGAAAAATACACAGTGTGTTCCCCGTTATCTTCTCTTCCCTATTAAAAGTTTCATAAGCTAATGCCTGAAGAAATAAATTCAAAAGTAATTCAAAAGTAATTCAGAAGTAATTCAAAAGTAATCTACACTAAAACTGTCTCTTTTCTAATATTTCCTCAAAGTAATTTTATTATACCTTTTCCCCCTTACCAGCCACCTAAAATGAAAATTTTAGCTGCTGTTAAGAGTGACTCAGAGAGTTTTTAAATTTGAAGAGTCACTCATAATTCACTTGTGGATGAAGTTTCTACCTAACACAAGTGCTGACTTTCTCCTTTGCATTCCCAGACTTCCCCTTTTTCAGAAATAGCATCTTTCATTTAACTCTTGCTGTTCTCTTGTCTGAAATGCGCAGCTCAAGCTATTATGAACACAGGTAAATTTGCATTCTAGCACCTGTTCATAAATTGCACAGCTTTCAGTGGCTGAATGAAGATCATGCTGTCCTTCCTCAGCTGACATAGAGCTGTGTTGCCAGTGAAGGGAGCCTCTGAGAGACCCCAAACTGCCTAGCAGTTCTCGGCAACAAGGCACTTTTGCAAGCCTTGCCCGGACAGAATCTTGCTCACAAAGTGCCTTCCAAGCCAGCAGAGAAGAAGGATCGGGACACGCAGATGGGAGAGTTCCACAGAGTTTATTCTATGAAGGGTGTCCAGTCCAGCAAATCCACGGGGGTAGGATTTCTAAGGGGCTTTATAGGTTTTGAGTATTTTACATTTTGCAACAATTACCAAGGGAATTCTAAAACTGACCGATCTACAAAGGACATTCAGTGAAGAAAACAACCAATTGTCTAATAGGAAAATGGACCACTAATATTACAGAAAGATAACACAGGGGTCTACGAAGGGGGGCAACATACTTCTTAGTATTAGTCACTCTAAGCAAGCAATTTCTTATCTTTAAGATATTGTTTTCCATGGGGCCTTCTCTAGGGATTCAGAGATGGTCTCTACTTCAGAAATGGTTTCTGCTCCCTCCACACAGCTGTGTTTTCTCACAGCTAAAACTTGTTCTTTTCTAAAGAAAAACTGCAATATGACTTTTATATCAGAATATTAAAGCCTGTGCCTGAATTAAATACAGATGATGAATTTTGTATTTGAATTTGAGTCTGACAGCTGTCACTTTGTCACCAAACAGTCTTAATCACTAATTTTTGTGACAATTTATCATCATGCTTTTGTGAAACTTCTCTCAGTAATTTTTTTCCATTTCTGCATTCAGGCTGTACGTACCCACTTTTAACATTCTGCACTCTTTCAAAACCCTTCTTCAAGTTTCACTTCATGCAGAGGGTTAAGGGGCAGGTAGTTGCTTTCTGTCCATATTTCATGGAATTTTAGACTTCAAGACTGAATATCAAAATAACATCAAAATAATATCAAAATCATAGAATGGTTTGTGTTGGAAGGAACACTAGAGAGAATCATTTCAACTCTCTGTTATGGGCATGGATGTCTTTCACTAGACCAGGTTTCTCACATCTCCATCCAACCTAGCACTGAACACTTCCAGGAATGAGGCATCCAAACTTCTTCTGGAAACATGTTCTGGTACCTCACCATCTTCACAGTAAAGAATTTCTCCCTAATAACCAATGTAATTCCATACTCTTTCAGTTTAAAGTTATTCCCACTTCTCCCATCCCTACACACTGTTGTCACCCCTCTCAGCTCTCTTATAGGAGCCCTTCAAGTACTGGAAGGTGCTATAAGGACTCTCTGGAGCCTTCTCTTCCCAGGCTGAACAGCCACAGCTCTGTTACCTTGTCTTTTTCATATGAGAGATTCTTCAGGCCTCAGATCATCTTCATGGCCCTCCTCTGGAGTCACTCCAAAAGGTCCATGTCCTTGTTGTGTTGGGGCCGCAGAGCTGGACGCAGTACTCCAGGAGGGCTCTTACGAGAGCTGAGTAGTGTGTTAGAATTGGTTTTACAAATTTTACTGATGCTTTCTGCTCTCAATAGCACTTTTTTCCCAGGGTTTTCTTGCTGGGTCAACAAGAGAATATGCTCAGGATGGTTCTTCTTTTGAAAGAACTAAATACTATCCACGAACCCTGTGGCTGTGAGTGTGGGCTTCACATATGGTGGAAAGAATATTTTCTGTTTTCAGTTGAGAATGTGCCTCACGAAGCAGAGACTTTGCATAATGTATGTTCATTCTGGTATGAAATGGCATGTTCACATGAAATTTGGGAAGCCAGGGCTAGCTAGGTGAGAGGGGCCTGTAAATTCTTTATTCTTTTTCATATTTTGTTTATCAGTAGAATTTGCTGTTTAACTGTACATTTTGTGTCAGATCACAGTCTACTAGCAAGGACTTTCAGTGCTTTTGGGAACTGGCCCCTTCAACCATAGGACTGGCTGAAAAGTGGGGAGATATTAAAAGAGTTACAATATGTGGATAAATAAACATTGTTTCATATGGAGTTTGTTGTTGTGTCTGACAGTGCAGTGGAAATGACAGATTGGCCTTATATGGGCTTTGATGTGTTTCCCTTTTTTTCAAAATGGTTTTAAATTATACGAAGTTTGGTTTTGTTTGTGTTTTTTTTTCTTTTGTTTTGTTTTGTTTCTTTTTCTTTTTCCTTGCTTTCTCTCCCTGTAGTGCTTGCCTCTAAATGACATGACTATTTCCAACATAAAATTTGAAGAATATGCATGAAGTTTTCAGAAATGTACTACTCAAATTATCCACTCTGTTTTCATTTATCTGTAGCTAACAGTACTCTTCTTACATAATTGATACTTAGATGGAGATTTGGAATTTCTTTAATGTTTTGTCTCCTACAAGATCAATTTTCACTTCTGCCTGGTTATTCATGCAGCAGCTTGAGCTAGGGGAAAAATAATCCTGCACTTCTGTATAATTATTATAAAATCAGAACTTACAAATGACCTATAAAGAATATTTAGCAGGAAAATGGACCACTTTCCCTCCAGCTATTATTATGTGCTTGCAAAGCTTTTTTTAAAAAACTTCATTATCACTGAACTAGTTAATTAATTTTATTTTATAAGGCAGACAGCAATTTAATGTAATTTTTCCCTCCCATTGTCTTGATATTCTTTTTATAAAGATCCAGAGCTTCTAAAAACACAGGTAGCCAAAGTGCTAAGGATGAAAGCTACTCTGGGATAAAAATCTCTTTTGTGGCAATTTTTGCTTTCTGTGGTATTATTTTTCTCTCTTTTCCATTCATATAATCAAAGCCCACGTTAATAGAACTAATTGAAAAATCAGCAACTGATCACATTGCAGCTGAATGTCATCATAAAAATATTTTAATACACTTTAATTAACCCCTTGAACACCAGGGAAATATGCAAATTAATTTTCTCATTTCCCTGAGCTCTTTTGGAGCTATTTAATTAACATGATTTTACAAATTCTCTGTTTTAGTAGTAGCCCTACAGTTTGGGTAAAAGGGGAACCAGCTCTGAATGCAGGACTAAAACTGGTAGGTTTTTTCCTTCTCTTTAATGATTGAATTTGATCTTCAAATCTGGCACAAAAAAAAAAAAATCTACAGATCATAATTAATTTTTTTTACATAACTTTTTGGCACAATTCTTAATAACATTTGAGAAGAGAACATTCTGAAGGGACTCCATTGTTTTAGAATTACATCCTCTAAACACAAAGTGACCTTTGCCATAGTCTCATAGATGCTCCTTGTGAATGGATTGAAATTTGTGTCCATGGGAACTGTGGTCATCAGAAAATCAGGATGAAGCGTGGTGTAAAATAAGGCACCATTTGTTTCCCAGATATTGAACACTTTCCAGTTTAGACATTACAAACAAGCATGAAACAGTGTTGGCTGAATACCAAATAAGTGCTTTTATAAATAAATCACTTTACAAATTTTGGTGGTATCTACTGAATAATTCATGTGACAAGTAAGAAATGGTCAGCAACAGTGCTCCTTGAATACAAAATAACATCCCTGTTAATTGAATATTTTAAATGAAAAATTAGTAATTTTCAATGACTTTTATATTCAACAATTGTTACTCAATTAGTTTTACAAAATCACAGTCAGAGGGCTTCACATTGCTAGTAGAAAGACATGTCGTTTGAGGACAACTTACATTTTCTTTTGTACTCTTTCCCTAATGGTCTTTTGTCCACCTTTGTCCTGTTCAACGCCAGTGCTAAGTCCTGAAAAAAGCTTCTCTGCTTGGTGTACCAGAATCATCGTGTGACTTGTCATTGGCCCAGCAATTCTTCTACTTTCACGTCATTGGGAATGTGTCAGGTTCATAATATTCTGAATTGATACACGGACATTTATTAACACAAACATTTAACTTGTATTTGAACATTGCATAATGTCCATTTTCACCCTTGAAATTAAAAAAAAACAAAACCCAAACACAAAAATTCCTAATATTCGATTCTGCAGTTAGGAACTGTACCTGGTAATTATGGCAGAATTATAAAAGTGGTTCCCATGAACTTGAAGAAGAACTGAAGCTCTGGATTTGTTATTGCCAGTGATTTGACTACAAAACCTTTAGATTAAGGAAAGCACTTAAATTTGAAAATTTTCAAATTTATTTAAATTTGAGAAGATAAAGAAGATAAACTATGGGCTTGTCAATGTGTCTAACAACTGCTAAAATGTACCGGGATATCTTCAGTTAGAACTGCGCCATACGTGTGTTCAAGTTTAGCTCTGTGATTTAGGTCAAACTGTAAGATTTTCCTTACAATCTGGAAAAATAAAGAGATTAATTATTTACCAGAGATCTGATGATACAAATATTGTGTTATCTTCTTTTTTTTTACTGAATATTCAATAGAATATCTGGATGACTTTCAAAATGTTTCTGTAAAAGTTAGCTATGTAGGGGTTTATGGAGCAGCTGTAGCACTCTTCTGAAACTGAACTCTAGGCAGTCTGTTTCTATTCAAAGGGTTTTAATAAAAAATGATTACACATGGACATAACTGATAAAAAGGATACACCCCCAAAAAATCTGAACATGACCACATGAAGATTTGCACAAAGGTTCATTTTCAGCTCATGTCAACAGTCTGGCTGCTCAGTGAAATGCATCAAGAACATACATATGTGTGTAATGGATATAGATTTATGGCCTTCTTTCTATCATGTGACTGCAGTGGAATAGTTCCACATTTAACAGATGATCCTCGAATAGATGGCTGAAGAGGAAGGAGTTTGAATGTCATGTGATTGAAATAAATATATTTATTTGAATTAGGATCATTTAAAATAACTTTTGGTAGTGGTTATTTTCATTATAGCAGGTGCATCCTGACTGTAGAAAATAGTGTCACTGTAAAATGGAAGAGTATGCCATGTTTACAATAGGAAACAGATGTAAAAACTGAAGTGAATACTCCATTAATCCAGTCTGACTTTCAAAGAAAAAAAATATTTCTTGGTTTATGGCCAGTAGCACTGATCGAGCTGCAATGTTTCTACTATAAAAATCTCCTGTCTTGCTGTAAGAGATGTAAGAGAAGAGAAACTACCATGGTATTTGGTAGATTTTCTAGTGGCCGAGAATCAAATTTTTCTTGTGCTTCTTAAATATGTAAGGCAGCAGTAACAAACTGCTGCCCCTATTTAGAGTTTCATTCCTTTTAGTATTTTATTTTCAGTTGTAGCAATGGTAAAGAAAAATGAGCCAAAGATGAATGGACATAACCAATAGTGCAGGAAAGATTGCTACATGAACTCAGAAATTGCCTGATGGGTTTGTTTAGATGCTTTTCTTTAGGGTATTCTTAAAAAGTGCCATAAATCCCTTTTATCTCTATTGTACAAATTTTAATATTAGTTTTCCTTTTAACACTGGTTCTGTGTAGTATATGTAAAGAGGCACTTTTTCTGTCTGAAAACTCAGTGATGCTCAAGATGCCATGTCTAAATATTTCAGTTTTTATAGTCATATTGAATCTGCGCTTTTGCTGATTTCAAGATGCTTTTGAAATACTGTGGCTCCTTGGTTGGTCTTGGATTTCCTATCTAAAAAATCCACTCATGAATAATTCTTCTCAGAGAAATAATCTTGTTAGCATTCCCAAGACTTAATCAAGGCATTAAGCTTGAAAAACATGCACCTCTGGAAGACGCACATTCATTCAGCTACAACTTTTATCGTGTAAAGTAAGCTAGGTCACTCTGTTGGCAAAGTTTTTTTCCTAGACTGAGTCACTCTTTTGATTACTTTGGATTTTGTAACGTCTTTCAACTCTCTTCTTAAACTATCCCTGCTTCTGGAATATTTTTACAGTTCTGGTGAGTGCACTGATTAGTACAGATTCCATTATTGATCTGATCATGTTCCACAACACAAATTGGACCCTTAGCTTATATAGGTTAGCTTAAGTTGTATTAGATGAATAGCCTTAAACTGAAGGAGGGCATTTTTTTATTAGATATTAAGAAGAAATTCTTTACTGTGAGGGTGATGAGGCACTTGGACAGAGGATCAGAGAAGCTGTGGAGTTCCCATTTCTGGTGATGCTCAGGACCAGGCTGTGTGAGGCTCTGAGTTATCTGGGCTAGAGGAAGGTATCCTTGCCAAGGGTTTGGAACTAGTTGATTTTTGAGGTCACTTCCAACCCTAACCATTACATGACTCTGTGATTCCATAACCTGTTTACTGAATGATGTAATTGTTCTCTTTGCTGCATCTTTTCACAATCTGCTAATTTCTTTATGAATTTTCTTCCTGATTATCAGTCCCTGTAGCACACCTTTGTCACACACTTTGTCTAGGACAACTCCTAATTTTCAAGACAACTTAAGGCTCTATCAATTATTTAGTTTTCATTCAAATTTTTGACTAACATTCTGCTTTTAATCTTATAGTCAGAAGCATGATAAAATACAACTAGTAGAGAAAGCTGGAAAAATTCTATTGTAAATAAGAGATACTTTTGGTGATCATAAGTAACTACTAGAAACAACTATTTAGGGATATTTACAAGCCTTTTACCCTCTCCCAAACTGAAAGGCTTATTAAACACATGCAATCTAATGGAGCTATTAGTGTTTTTAAATATACAAATGAAGTAACAGCCTTCTAAAGCTTAATAAAATCAGAGAGCTTTAATGGGTTTTTAATTTAAGCTCCTTTTTTCAGCTTCATTTCACAATTTGCTGCTTATTTTTAGTCCAATGGTGAAGTTGGGAAGATATTGATCTCACAAACTCTACAAAAAAATTTTATCTTGTAACTAGCAGTAGCGAAAATTGATATTTGAACCTTTCTTTAGAAATTTGCATTTATGTACTAATCCCTGTCCTTCAGTGCTTTATTTCATGCTTCTATTGCAATATTCATCCTTCTCTTTAGCCAGAAAATCTCCACTGGAGTACTTCTTCCAGATAGCAGGACAATGGAGAGAACTGAAGGGAATGGTAGTAATGCTGACCCTCCACTAGAAAGCTCTCTGCTGCTTTGTCTCACCTCAGGAGAATTTGTGCAACAAAGGTTGCACTAAAGTATAAGTTTCTTATTTTTCAGGAACCTTACAACTTAAAACTGATATAATTTTATTAAGCTATATCCTATGTAATTTCAAAGTATTTCTTCATAAATTCTCTGATCTTTCTTTCTAATGGAATAAAAAATAGTCACTTTGGAACAAACTGAACAAATAGATGAAACATAAAAACTACAAAAGTTATATTTTAGTTAACCAGAGCATTCCTTAGCTTTGCATTTTAGCTTTTTAATGTAATTTAGTTTTTATGCTTTTCAAAATAAGATCTTAGTGAATAATGGTTAACAACACTCAAGTCACCATAAAAGAAGACGATAAAATGACTTCATAAAAATGCCAACAAATGCAAGCTAAGAGCATTTTCAATTTATCTGCCAAGTTTCTAAGCACTCATCCAAAATAGCTTTGCGATTTTACTTCCAAAGCTATTATCTGTACCTAAATAAGTATCTGTCAATAACTATCAGCTATTATGCTGACCTTTTTTCTGTCTGATGCTAAATCAGAAAAGGTCTGTTGAAAGCTATGCCTGGCTTCCACTATAGAAGATCCCATTAGCTGTTAATTCTTTACTCAGCTCTGAGGTCAGTGTTCTTGTCACTGCCTTTATGGCTGCAACACTTTAATAGTGATAAGCTCAATTGCTGTGGAGTTCTAGTTATGCTGAGAAGAAAATTATCAATGAAAGCAGGCATGAGAATAAAGGCAAACATATTTTTTCCTAAATGGATTCCTTATTTTACCTTGAAAAAAATTGTCTCAGATGTGTTTTATAAGCCCATAAGTCCATATGTTTTATAAGCAGATACATAATGAGTCCCATTAAGTTATGTCACTCATACCCCAGTGTCATGTTGTATTATGTAATGCAAAAAGGCTCACAAAACTTACTCAGTTTTCATGAACTGGGAAATAACGTTGGTGCTGTTTGAACAGGCTGAATTCCTCAGGAGGAAAAAATGTTCATTTCAAAGAAGTAAGAACTGCTGTGATTACAAAATAAGCACCAATTAATTATAATGAAATTTAATTAAGCTTTGCTCAGGTTTGCATTCTCTCTTATGTCTTTAAGGATTGATCTTTAGGAAAGACTTAAAATCACATTTCTCAGGTAAGTCACTTCTTATTTAATTGTGTGTGATGAAGTTCAAAAAAACCTCAAACCCACAAACAAAACAACTACATAATTTAATCTGAAAATCTAAAACTTTTTGATTTTCAAATAAGATAGAACCACTACTCCTGAAGTTACAGTTCCCTATACATTTATGTTTTCTAATTCGCCTATTGTCAGGCTATAGGCAGATGGACAAAGGAAGGATGGATCTCACAAGATGACCATTTTCATTCTAGAGAGATTGTGACACCTCAGAATCAAGTTTTGTGTTCTGTTTATTTTCATATTTTCAGTTCTTATTTTCTCATGCACTGACATCTGTGTTCATTACACTACGTTTGACCACAAGGCAGATCTTGAAGCTTTTAGTCAATTTGAACTACTGCCAGCAACAAATACAGCAGCACCCAGATTTCCAGTCATCCTCAGTCTTTCTGTAAAACTTCTCAGCTCTCTATTGTCCATAATTCAGGACAGTCAAGAGTAAAAGTATTTTCTATGATTTTTTGGCACTGTCTTCTGACCTTTGTGCCTTCCCAAAATTATTTACCAAAAGGTGATGCACTCAAGATTACACATACCAAGCAAATATCTCTTAGGAAGTCAAGATAGTAGAACCACTCTTTTTGAGGTTTGGGAACTGGCATGAAGGACATAATTGACACTAAATCTTCTTAATTTGTAATCTTATGTTGTAATAGCACCCAGCCACTTTCATTTCATAATACTTGAAGGGCTTGTGAAATAGATTGTCTTCTTCTTCTTCAAAAAAAACCTTACTGTTCAGTGGCAACAAAAAAACATACTGGAGACATAAGGGAAAATGTAACACTATTACAGCACAAGTGACTGTTGGCACTATACAGTTTTTCAGATTTATCTGTAAATTCCAAATCATGTTAGTTTTGCTTCTTCAGTAGAAACCCTGTAAGCTAAATATTTTTGTTTTGCCTTGCTTATTTCCTTCTCCTTCCCCTTCCCCTGACTAAGGTGAGAAAATGTTCTTGACGAAAATTGCACACAAGTCTTTATTTTTAGCTGAGGTTTGTAGTAGAACAAGTTTCCATGTAGTCTGTGATATCTGTGATCCCTGTGTATACACATGTATGTGTGGGCATAAATTTTAAATAGAGTTATAATTAGAATGAATAAAAACTGTATCATATTGATTTCCTAAAATCAGAAAACTGCATGATTGTGGGTGCTTACAGTATTTTGGTGAAGGTCAAAAAAATATTGAAAGATAATGTAAATAGTTCCTTCCTTATTTTATTTTAATCCATGTGCTTGGCATTTATACACCTACTTGCCATTGTTTGGGAGAGCCATAATATACTATTGCTTCAACTTTTTGATAACAATTGTCATTTTAACATTTATTTTGATTATCAAAGGAGAGTCTTCTCATACAGTTAATGACACAGTAAGTTAAGATTGTGACTTAAATTCAGGGAAAGCAAAGACTTTAAGGACATGATAAATTTTGATGCATCACTTACAATTTGTCACTGATGTCAAGCACCTTGTCAATGTCAGCACATCATCTTGTTCATGAACTTGTCTGATATCATAAAAGATTCAGATTTTGTATAGACAAAAACTCTGTTGTATCTGTATCCATAATATTTCTTCTTTGGGCATTTTTCCTCTCTTGAATGTTCTCCATGAGAGCTTTTAATGCCAAAACCTAACTATGTAAATAATTAATCTGAAATATTTCATATATTTTTATAAAACACTTATGTTTTTTAATTGACAAGAGATAACTGTATTGGACATTCATAAAGAAGTAAAGAATGTAAGAAAAAACTATTTTTGAAATGCCATACTTTATTTGATCTCAGAGTAATCAGAGCAGTAATTTTTACCAGCTTGAAAGTTATGCTTAATACATAAGCCCAATGCTGTCTCCAGTTTTAGTATCAATGGTAGGTTGTGTTAGGTATTTGGCAAAAAAACTAATGTGAATTCTAACCTTACCACAGAGAAAATAGTGCAACACTCTTAGCAGGCTCGAGATTTCTATACTAAAGTATTGGAAAAATATTTTGGTGGTCTGCAGTAAGCTATTGTCTGCAGGTTTTTGTATTGTTTTACTTGTGTAGTGGTTTGACCTTGGCTGAGCACTGGATGCCGTGTACTCTATCACTCCCCAGCAGGACAGGGGAAAGAGGATAAGATGGAAAATAACTAGAAGGTTGAGATAAGGCACTTTATTATTAAAAAAAGCCCCAAAACACAAAAAAAAAAACAAAAAAGAAAAACAAAAACCAAAACAAAAAAAACCACAAAAAAAAACAACAAAACAAACCAACAAAACAAAAAACCAACAACAACAAACAACAACAACAACAAACAAACAAAACAAAAAAAACCCCAAAACAAACAAACAAACAAACAAACCAAAAAAAAAAAAAAAAAAACAAACCCCAAACAAGCAGAAGTTTGTGCTCACATAAGCAGAAGGAAAAGTGAGTCTCTACTTCCCATCAGTGAGCAGTGTTCACACTTCCTGGGAAGCAGGGCTTAGCATACGTAGTTGTTCTGGAAGGAAAACACTGTTGAACAACAAAGGCCTGCCTCCCTCCCTTACCTCTTCTGTCTGAGCTGGTGTGATTTGGTGTGAAATGTCCCTTGGGCTAATTTGGGTCAGCTGGCCTGGTTGTGTCCCCTCCCAGGATCTTGCTCCCTCCCAGCCCCTTGATTTGGGGGAACGTCAGAGGGACAGCACTGCTCTGCAGTAACCAAAGCAGCAGTCTGTTACCAACACGCTGCCAGCTAGCAATGCAAAGCACAGCACTGTGAGGGCTGCTAAGGGGAAATAAACTCTATCTGTCAGACTCAATACAACTTCTGCCAAAGATATTTCATTTTACAATGGCAGAAATTGTTCATTAAATATTTTCCTTGTTATTTTCTCTTTGTAAGCAGTTTCTGTAATAATCACAAGGACCATTAATACAATACATTAATGTCATGAATGGAAAAGGAAGTGGTCTGAGATGTAATCTTGCCTCAGACTGCAGTCTACACTATAAAAAAGTTTGCAAATTCCTATGCTAATATGACCCCTAAAACTTGTAACATACAGTAGGGAGCTGTAGAAATAAATATTGTGCTCATAAATTACAAAAAAAGTGAATTGATAAAGTGATTCAAGAATTTTATCAACTCTCTCTTATCTGACAGCAACTTCAGTATGACGATACTAACAGAGGAGACTACTTCCAGTGAACATATACTTTCTTACCAAATTTTGCTAAGTATCTTTCTCATGCTCAAAGCTTATGTTGTTGTGAAGACTGTCCTTTCTGATGAATAGGCAGTATGCTGATTCTTTGGTTTTACAAAATAGTTTTAGCACAGTTTCTGAGAGTAGGCAACACATGTATTATAAATACAGATGTATCATTGGTTGTTATGGTAATAGAGTTCATATCAATGCTTAGCTGGATAGGGACTGAAAGAAAACTGCTAAGTCTCCCATAGTTTCAGCTGTGTCATAAATTTTCAGAAAAAATTAGGAATGGAAGAGTGCAACAGTAGCCAAAGTAGTAGTTACTATACAGTGGAAAAATGCTGATAATTATATACACATTCATGGGTAGTGAAGCAATTATTGCAAAATTTTGCCAACAAAATCTCCACCAGTGCAATCCATCAAAAGATTGAAACTAAGTTTCTATATATGTATAGAAGTAAGATAAGGACCTGAGAGATGAAACCTAGCAGACAGTCCAAAAAAGTCATCTGCCACTTAAAATAACTCTTTCCAATGTATTCCAATGTTTTATTCTGTGAAAAACTATATAAAGGACTGGATGACAGCATGTTCATAATTTCCCATGTGTTCTACTAAAAATTCTGCATGATTATGTCAGAAAACTAGAAAGACAATATGGTTAATAATTATGTTTAAATTATTCACAGTGCACCGCTATTGGCCTATGGATTTTTTCTATAAGAGAGAAACATTGTGTTTAAAACTCCATACATTAATTTGTATATTTATGAATTTGAACTGAATAATTTCATAAACTATAGGCAAAATAAAGCCAACATTTGTCTTTTCCGCATGGTAGTGGAGATGCTCATGCTGGATTTGCATACCTTCCTTTTTCTTTGAACACTTGTGTTTGCTTTATATTCCTGTGTCCAACAGAATGTTTTGAAAGGACAATAGTCCTCATGTAGATACTTCAGCCATTCATATTGGAAGAAGATGGTCTAGCTGTGAAATTGAATTAGCTGTTTTTATTTTAGGAGTGGGCATCCCTTCTATAGCTTAAGTCAGAACAATATACTTTGCTTTATGAAGTTTAAGAGAAATCTCACTAATCTCCCGACTGATTCTAAAATTTTACTCATATGTTCATTGCCATTCCTTCTACACATATGCATCTCTATAGAAGCACGTAGTGAGATAGGATAGGAGGCATCACCTTTCATTTAAGATGTAAGTTATCTCACATTATTATTTATATATTCAGATGATGGCCTAAAAGTAAAAATCTTTCATGTTTCACAGTAAGGTTCTTAGTAGAAAGATTTTGACTCATGTTATACTTTTCTTTTCCTGCTATCAGAACTTATTTTACTTTGAAGGTTTGAACCTGTGCTGTGAGATTACAGGTTCTTTTGCAAGAAGAGGTAGGCACAGGCATAATAGAATATTCTGGTACTCAAAGATGAGAAGTGTGCAGCTGACAGAGAAGTGAAATATTTGTATTAGGTCACAGCCTTTTCAATCTATGTTTCTTGCTGTCAATGTGGTATAATAAGATTTTTCATAAGCATTTTACATATCTACATAAAATGGAAAAGAAATTCTTAGGTGGTTGTCATGCTTTAACCCCGGCTGGCAGCCAAGGCCCACACAGCTGCTCTCTCACTCCCACAACAGCAGTACTGGGGAGAGAATTGGAAGGCTATTAGCCAGAGAACTCATGGGTTGAGATAAAGATGGTTTTATAGGGAAAGCAAAAGCCACATGCACAAGAAAAACAAAACAAAGAATTAATTCAGTACTTCTGATGGGCAAGTAGGTGTTCAGCCATCTCTAGGAGAGCAGGGCTCCATCACACATAATGTTTGTTGTGGTTTATGTTTTGTTTGAATGTTGTTCAGTTGTAATATTTTCCTGTTACAATGGTTTCTCCCAGTTGTACCCCTATGTTGTTGTAAAATGGTTTCTCCCCTTCCCACACCTACCCTTGTCCGTCACCCTAAGCCCCGCCCCTCGATCCAGAACCTTCCCTGTCTTTCACCTTAATCCCTGCCCCTACGGTTGTCAATCCTTCCTGGCCCCTCCCTTTGTTCTAAAGAACTCTGTATCGTTCATCCCCTTCTCGCCCTGTGATTTGTTACTATGTTGAAGTCCCCACCTATGTTACCCCTTACTGGTTGTTTAAATATGTAATCCCGCCTTGTGTTACACCCCCAGTTGCCCCTAAGTGGTTGATGTGTTGCACCCTCCCTCGGGGGAGGGCCCTTATTTAAGTTACTGCAAACCCACTTTCCTTGCCTTTTTGGGTTCCCTTCCCTTGCTCCCAGTTCTCCTCCCCGCCCTTCCAATAAACCCTATCCTGGAACCTAGAAAGGTCTCCCTCTCATTCCTTCACCTTCCCTCGGACGTAGTGAGCGGCCAAAGGGGGCTTAGAGCCCTAGCCACACTCCTGGTTCCGGGAACCTGGGAGGTGGCCCACTCGTGACGTCGGCAGCCAGTGGAGCTAGCTGGGCTTGCCTGGGTTCGAGTGGTCAAGGCTGACCACGTCAAATGTTACTTGGGAAAACAAATGACATCCGTCCCAATGTCCTCCCTTCCTCCTTTCCATCACCTTTATATACTGAGCCTGATGTAATTTGGTCTGGAATACATCTTTGGTGAATGGGGGTCACCTGTCCTGGCTCTGTCCCATCCTAACCTCCAATGTATCCTTAGTCTCCTTGAAATTTTGCCAGTAGGAAAAGCAGGAAAAGCAGAAAAAGCATTGGTGCTGTGCAGGTCCTGCACAACAATAACAAAAACATCTTTATATTATCAACCCTGTGTTCAGCAGAAATCTAAAACACAGCCCCGTACCA
This sequence comes from Buphagus erythrorhynchus, assembly GCA_013400855.1. Classification (NCBI taxonomy): domain Eukaryota; kingdom Metazoa; phylum Chordata; class Aves; order Passeriformes; family Sturnidae; genus Buphagus; species Buphagus erythrorhynchus. The sequence continues at coordinate 13,880 of VZTT01031872.1, read as the reverse complement.
GCCACTCTGAAGAAAATTAACTCTACCCCAGCTGAAACCAGCACAGTGGTCCTTTAGATTTCATCAGTACATAAAACGGACCACATAGAACAGGTTTAATGAAAGGTTTTGATCAGTTATCCTGAGAAAAAACTTTGTGCTTCACAACTGATGATACCAGTTTTTGATGTATGAAAATTCAAACCAAGAAAGTAAAAAGTATTTCTTTCTTTTGTGACTTGGATAAATCTGATGCAAGATGAATGAAATATCTAGATGGATGTCTATTTCATCGATGGATGTTGAACATTATAGCTTTTCAATATTTAAAAATAAATAATAATAACAGTTTTGCAGATCGTAGTTAGACGTAAAATTACAGTGCTACAGAAATGAACATGAAGAGCTCTCATTGACTGCATATTGGCTGAATTTCATGTTATGTATTTAAAATTATTTAGGACAGCATTAACGTTAAAAAATAAGCCCTAGCCTTTTGCAAATGCAATAGATCTTTGATAGATAAATCAAACTCAAGTACTTTGGCTTTTTTATTACAGCACATCTGTTAGTGAAACAAAAAGCACCACATACTATTACTACATTCAAGTAGTAACAATCTGGATGTTTTACTTATGGTTTGACTACTGCCTTTCCATTAGCTTCTTTTATGGTTTTAAGCTGTGCTATATATCTTGCATTCTCTTCTCTTTCTAGGGAAAATATACAAGGAACTGAACTTTGAAAGGCCACTAGTAATCAATAAACATTACTAAGATACTCATACTTGTTCTTCTTCTCTAAATCAGAAAATTGACAGAAAAACATAGATCACAGGTGAAGTTGTCACGTTATTCAGTGGCATCCCCCATCTCACCTGTGTTTACTACACTCCTGTGCAGTACAGTGCTTGCTTTTTAAAACTGAGAGTAGTGCCTAAAGCAGAATTCTTAGTATTCCTTTTGACCTCTAGGTTTTACCACGTAGTGAAGCATCTCATTTGAAATTTAGCAAGGGGGGGAAGACTGTTTTCCCTTATCTAAAATACAATGATTAAGTTAAGCATTAAGATTTAGGCAGAAGTTGCCTGCCTTTATATTGAAGCAGATGATTATATTTCGTTAGCAATTCAAACAGTTCCTCTCGCACTTCTGTATTATAAAATCTTTCATCAGAAAAAAGGTAAATATAAAGGCAGTCTTACTTTACTGTTAATCTGTCAGAAATACATTTTCCTTTGTTGCTATAACAAACCAAGATGGACATGACCCTATTTCCCAATATTCAGGACAGACGATCAAGGCAATTCTAATAGGAGCAGCAAATTTTAGGCTCATATTGATTACAGTTACATCAACATATAGTCTGATAGGCCTCTGTAAAGAGAGGCAAATTTGCCACTAGTCAAGGAAGCAAAAATTCAGATTGTGTACATTATCATCATTAAGCAAAACTTGGTGATTTGGGCACTGCTTTTGTCTAAAATTTTTCTGCAAGGAGTTATAATTTTAGTAAGAAGAAAGGCCATATGTGAACAGGAATTTCACCAGAAAAATTAAAATAAAAACTATGTAAAACCAATTAAATGTATGAAAACCAGAAGGATTGAACTATATCTTTCTTTCTCTCTTTCTTTTCTTCTTTCTTTCTTTCTTTCTTTCTTTCTTTCTTTCTTTCTTTCTCTCTCTTTCTTTCTTTCTCTCTCTGTCTTTCTTTCTCTCTCTTTCTCTCT
>VZTT01031872.1:0-12072 GCA_013400855.1 Buphagus erythrorhynchus | reverse complement strand
TCTCTCTTTCTCTCTTTCTCTCTTTCTCTCTTTCTTTCTGTCTCTCTCTCTTTCTTTCTTTTGCTCTCTTTCTCTCTCTTTCTTTCTTTCTTTCTCTCTCTCTCTCTCTTTGTCTTTCTCCTTTTTTCCCTTTCTTTTCTTTCTTTTCTTTCTTTTTTTCTTCCCTTGTTAACTGAAATATTTCTTAAAATTGTTGCAATTTTAAGAATGCACTTTCTCCTATGTAGATATCCTGATACAAAATGCATATGTTTAGGCTACAGCCCTTTTCCCTAGCTGCAGCCTCCCTTCTCTGTTTAATTACCTGATTTCACAGCCACCTTATGAATTCTGTGGATTAACTCCTCCTCCTCCTCTCCCCATCGAAGTTTGCTGTACTGGCCAACAAGCTCAACAGTTATTGCTGCATAAGCATAAGTGGTCAGGTGAGAGTTACTTACTGGGAAACTAGGCTATAAATGTCCTAGCAAATTTACCTTTGTTACTACTTAGGTTATTTTTTTCCTTATTTTAGATCTTCATGACTGGGAGAAATACTACTCTGAGAACAAGTAATTTGTTTATTAGTTTGAGTGTGAGTAAAACATTCATTTGGTAACCTTCACAGTATTCTGGAATTTCTAAAGTCTGTTTTTTAATTTCAACAGTGCCACAGATAATGTATTACTTTGGCATTTATTCCCATGAGCATACGCAATGTGAGAATTGTATAATTTCCTTGGTGGCAGTTTTCTCTGAAGAGAAATATAAAATAAACAATTTGCCTGCTCAACAATTCTCACTACTTAAAAACAAAAAAATAGGTCTCAAAAATGCCTTGGATTGCATGTATTTTTATTCCGGTTTTTCTTTTTATGAAATAGCTTATCTGTGTGTGTGTGTGTGAATATTTCTCTTTGCACTTAATTTTATGAGATTGTTTTCAGGGCTTTTCCAAGATTTCTATTTATGACTGTGGTTTTTTCTTTAAAGCAAAAAAAAAAAACCCCACAAACAAACAAACGAAAAACAACAAACCAAAACAAACCAAACAAACACAACCAAAAAACTACTGCCTTCTTTTATGGTTAGCACAGATTGCAAATATTAATCAGTGTGCACTCATTCATGGTGCATACATGCATAAGCATGCACCAGGAAAATAGTGAATATATATAAAAACCTTGCTCATGGTTTTCAACTATTTCTAGTCAATATTCTTTACAATAGAAAAAAGCAAAAACTAAAAAACAACCAAAGTTTGGTGGAAATAGTAAATATAAAGTTAATAATAAGCATATACAAGCAGCCTGTATGGGTGTTCTCAAGCCAGGGTATTACATTCATTTATGTATGTGCAGGGAATCCATACAGCAACAACTACCAAATTCTGCCCTAGCTGAACTGGAAGCAGTGAAGGCTATAACTACTGGAAATTGATATGTGAAGTGTCACAGAAACATTCTGGTTTGGAAGGGATCCACAAGGGTCCTGGAGTCCAGCTCTGAAGTGAATGTCCCATGTGGGGATCAAATACACAACTTTGGCCTTATTAGCACCATGCTCTGACCAACTGAGCTAATCTCAGCACCACAGGTAATAGGGTTCTTCCCTTCTTGTATATTTCTTAACCAGATTGACTGGTTTATACCTCCAAAATTCCATGCTGCTGGAAAGTTGACCTGAAGTGTTGAAGGAAAAAAAAAAGAGAGATGGACTCTTGGATTTACTTACAGTAGTTACATATCTTAAACTATATTTTACAGATGATTGATTTTAATGTTTAAATTAGAAGTATGTTCTGGCTATGTCCCATCCCAATTTACCATGTATCCCCAGTCTCCTTGACATTTTGCCAGGATGAAAAGCAGAAAAGGCCTTGGTGCTGTGCAAGCCCTACACAACATAACAAAAAGATCTCTACAGTATTTTCATATAGGTATGAAACCTGTGTTCAGCATGTCAATAGATAAAAGTTGCATGTTTTAGATAGATCTCCTTCCCACATTTTGTCTTGAAATGAATGGCTGGTGTTTTTTAATGCAAACTGACATGTAAAGCAGCAGGACCAAATGGGTAACTCGTTGACCAGCTCTAACTTGTAGGGTATATTTCACCCCATCTCTTGTGGCTGAGAGACAGAGTGCACCTCCACAGCAAGAACATTCAGCAGCTGGATGAGCCTTGGAAGACAGGGATTCAGAGTGACTTAAGAACACATACAATAGGTGCCCATTGCAAAGCACTCTTTGGATGGTCATCTCTTCCTCCATTGATTTTAGGCACTCCCTAGGGATTGTAAACTACTGATGTAGCATCAAAACAAAATAGGAAATTACCTTTCTCTGCTCCTCATTCCATTTAAAATTTTTCTATATGCTGATTGCAAAGTTCTGTAGGCACAAAGTATTGTGCTGTTCAGTTTGATGCAATACAAAGCAGTTATAGTGATCTTCATCAAAGTTTTCCATCTGGAATGCTTGGGCTATTAACTGAAGTGATAATTTCAGATAACTCATGCACTCCACATATATTCTGTGATTCCTTAATAGCTGTAACAGAAAACTGTTTGTCATATGTAATGCTTATGAGTACCAGCAATAAATGTCAGCTTCATAGAAGTACCTTAGTTTTCTCCTTTTTGAAAATTCCATTTATAGAACTTAGTACCCCATATCCATAAATGACAGAGGGGACTTTTAAGTAAATTTAGGTGAGAGATTTATTTCAAACTGGCAATTTTTCCTTTGTCTTTTTTCTAAGAACAGAAACTTCTCACTATCTTTCAACTTTGGTAGAACTTCAAAAATGTTTGTGAAATGCAATTGCCTACTGTGGAAGAAGGACATGATGTTCTGACATGTTAACCTGATGCTACACCTGCTTCTGTTCTTTGTGGCTAAGAAATACTAAGTTCTTTTGCTGCTCTTTCTCTCTCATTTTTGTCTTGCACTTCTTTACTAATTGACTGAAATGTATTTGAAAAAAAAAGATCTCCAGACGAAAAGCAGTCTGTGTTTTCCTTGTAAATAAGCCAGTTGCTCTCAGACCTTCCACTCCACCATGGTGGAAGGTCTAATCGAAAAACTTTAGGGCTAAAAAAGTTCATGATCCTTGTGTCCTATAAATCCCCACATCTTTTTTATCCTGGGATGCTCCCTAGCATTCTGTAATCTTGCAGAAGTCAACATTTATTCATTGTAATGATAACCAACTTGACATTACCTTCAGATAGGCATATTTTCTAACCAGTAACTGTGTGCAGAAAAGTTTTACATATTTAAAGACAGATGTAGTGTGGATGTCAACAACCTGTAGTTCTTTGAACTACAAACACAGTAAAGAAACTGCACAATTAATTTCACTATTGCAATGTGTTTTGGTTTTTTGGTTTTTTGAGGGGTTTTTATTTTGCCTCTAGGATAGTCCACATAATGAGAAAAGAAGTTGAGGCCTAAATAGAGAAAAACCAAGACCAAACAAACTCCTCTTTACATGAGGCAACAATCTCAATCTCTTCTAATCTTGCAGTTAAGAAACTATTTTACATTTTCAGCAATGTATTCTCTCTGGCCCAATGACAGATGTTACTTCCTGCATAGCTGTATAAAGCTAATTTTCTTAGACAAATGAAATTTTCTCCCCTGGCAACTTTTCATGTAGACTTGGAATCGCTCATTTTTGCCTCTGTATTAATTAGCAGCGAGATTTGCCTGCTCTGAAAATGATGGCAGTCCCTTGTTAAATTTCCATCTATCAGAATGGCATTAATATCCCATGATAATCAGTTCACTCTTTACCTCTTGAACTGCTATCAGATGAGTAGTATCAAATTAGTAGCTTCCCAGGTATCCTACTACATTCCTTCCTTCAAGAATGACAGTCCTTTCTTTCCCCTAACTCATCTGCTATGTATAGTAACAACATGTATTGTAGGTATCACCTTGGAATTAACAATGGCTCTAATGAGGTTTCTCTAAATTTAACTCAGTTTAACTCCACTTTATGTCATATATGAACCCAACACAGCTTAAATTGTAGAATATCACTGCAGTGGTACATTATTCTTTAGCTTTATATTGTGGTAACTAACTTGTGGACAATATTAACGCATTCTGTTGTAACAAATGCAAAACCAGAAAACTCTCCCCTTGTTTTTTTTTTCTTTCAGGTTACTAGGCATTCCTGTACCTTTTTCTACTTATAACAGTAATATCACACTAACATCAAGAGGTTGAGCTACTTCAGTGATTGTCTGGTAACGCTTGCCAGACCACAAATATTTCACATGTCCTTTTTAATTTTTTGAATTAATACCATTATGAAGGTTCAACACAAGTATTTCAGTCTGCTTGCAAAATGCATGTTTTATTGACATATGACCTTTCAAGTGTTAGGCTAAAGACACATTTGAAATTACCATTTCAGAAAATTTCTGGAGAGGAAAAACCTTAGACCTCCCACACTGAGGATTTTTGTATTCTGAGACCTAATCTACAGTGGGAGTAGAAGTGATAAAACCCACAATAATTTAAGGAGCAAGATATTTCAGATTAAACTGTAATATGATTTTATTATTCTCTTTTTTGTTCTCCCTGTCTTTTCAAAGAGAATACTACTGTGTGGCTCTTAAAAACGTGTTTTGAAGAGAATCAATTAGTTTTTGAGCACTTCATGTCTGATGTTATCATTAATCTCATCCCTGAATTTAGGGATTAATTCTTTTTCTCATATCATTAATTCTTTCTCCATTTTTCTTTACCGAATAATACTTGGATGCAAACAGAAGTTAAAACAGCCAATTATTTTTCTCAGCTAACATGTATGTTCCATAAGGAATGTATCTTTCAAAATGAAAACTTCTGGAGCTTTTTTTCCCCAAGTGCCTTTAGTGTATAACATACCTCACTCTAATGATAATGATTGTTCTCTGTCTCTAGAAGTATATCTGTAAAATAATATGGATCTGAAGTTTGCTGAATATTTCACTTAAATATTTTTTGAAATCATGTTCTGTCACTGCTTACAAAAACCCAGTTCATAGTTCACTTTGAATATGTTGGTATTCTGGTGTTTTAGCAAACTGGAAATGTCCAAAAGTCACTTAAAACATCATATAAAATAAGTAGAAAGGAGACTTAATATAGCTGATCCCATAAACTTCTCACATATTTTCTAAGGATGATTAATCTGCACTAACTCTTACTATATTATATTACACACATATTAAAATAGATGCTTAGGATATAAAGAATTAAGTAGTAATGTCAAGTTTTTCCTCATGAAATGATGCTTGGTTTGTTAAAATTTATCATACTACACACTATTTGTGGTATATCAGGTATTAGTATCTAAAAGATGCAAATCAACAGAAATATACTAAAATCCTTTTCTGTGAGCAAACTACTTGGCCTAATATACCTCTCTGTCAATGTATTATACATATGGATAGAAGATTTTTTCATTGCTTTTAGAAGTCAGATAATTACTGCATATGTCTGAACTTTCTATAGAAAAATATATTATCAAATGCATTTATTGAGCTAGGATGGATTATCATTCAGTGTAAAATCTATGAGTGTATTCGCTGATGATGCAGTCAGTGACATTGTTTAGCTGTGAATGTCCCCAGTGAAATTACTGGAGTTATGGGCCAACACAATAACATAAATAAATAAAATCCCCACAGCTATATTTATCTATAGTCATTTTTTATGTGTGATAGAATTTGGACTTACAGACAGCCACTTCCTCTTTTTCTCCTTTTTCTAGCTCCAATGTCAATGGTATAAAAATTGCAAACACTTTTTCTGTATATCCCTTCAATGTTAAAAATTTCCAGTGCTTTTTCACTAATGAAATCTGGTTATCTAACTTATTTGCTTAATGAACTGTGTGTGTGTGTGTGTGTGTGTGTGTGTCCCAGAAGTAGGAAATGTAACCAAATCAGTTGCATTTGTAGAATGTGACAATGTATTAAAAAGGAAGCGCTCTTTCAAAATTATGAGGCAAAGTAAATATAGTAATTTGAAAAATCAACTATTTAACCCAAGAAAATCTATGCATATAAAGATCTGGGCTAAATGCAAAGGAAAAATGAAGCCTGAGGCTGTATGTTTTTCTAACCACCTCCGTCTTTCTTCAACACATTCAAGGCACAAAGTATGGTTAATTAACTGATGTATTTTCTTTGCTGTAAGTACTACTGAATATTCTATCCATTTTTTTCGTCATATCTAAAATTTGAAGGAAAAAATTATAATTACATACTGTAGAGTAACCCAAATGCATTGCAGTTGTCTTCTTTATTATCTCCTTGGTCCATCCTGCATTCGATCAGTGGACAAGAAGTCTGACAGCACGCATTACTTGCTAAGCATTAATTATGATTATGTGCGACTTGTTCCTCACAGTCTATTTATATTGCATTGATACCTCTCTTTTATATATATACACTAAATCAAACATTTTGTTTTCACAGAGCAAGATGGAAGATGGTACCAAACTTTAACCTGCTGATCAGCAAGTGAAGACGTTCCTTTCTTACCAGGTATGGGTGTGTCTATCTGCAAGGGTAGGCTGGTGTCTCTAAAGTACTGTCTGGGCCTATGGACATTGCCAAGGGAAGGAAGTAGGACACGGAAGAAAGACAGAATCTACTGTAGAATAGAGTAGAATCTGAGAAACTTACTAATAATTGAGCGAATTTTGAACAAGATACTTCAGGAAAGTTGGTGTGAAGTCTGAAAGGGCAAAACTCTGTTTAACATCTAATGTTAAAAAGACATGTTGGATCTATTTCCCCTGAATATCTTTACAAATTTGGCTCCAAAAGCTAGTTTAGCAGACCACATAAGCACATGTATATGTTTTAAACTTGTGATATTTAGACACTGAACTGAGGTCACAGTTTGAACTGATATGAAAGGGAGAACAAGAGTGTGTGTTATGATAATATAAAGAATTTTCTAAATGAAAGCAAAATGTAAGAACATTCATTAGGCAAAAACCTTTTGATGGGTCTGGATGGCTATACCACTTACATTCACATGTGTGGTGTGAATGGTGAAATAAGAGGAAAGAAACCTAACCAATGTGCTATATATTCAGTTTCTACAATTTTAATGTATCGAGCTCCTGTTGTTGTTAAATCAATTCAAATCAGAAAAGAAAAAAAAAACCAAACAAATGAGAAAAATATATGAATTATTGTTCAGTTAAGGAAAATAATGGCCTCATATTGGTGGTCCTTATGAAAACAGCCAACTCTTTTTCAATTCGGTAGCTATCATGCATAATTAACAGTCTTGCAAATAGACTGTAGGTTGATCAGGCAGTGAAATTCAATAATTACTGCTCCAAGTATAATTCTGGGGCTGCAGGTTGGTGTTTACTGGTAGAACATGAGCTGTGAATGTTTTCCTGTGTACTATAAATCCTCAGCATGTCTTTTCCCTGCCCCCTCCAAACCCTCTTGACATCTCACAAGAAAGCTGCCTTATTTAGCATAGCATAAAATAAACTTTATAGATGTGAACTTGGTTAGAAAGAGTATTTTGATTATATTCTACTTGCTGACATTTACAATTAAAAGCAATGAGTATCTTCTGTGAATAATCACTCTGATGGATTGGGATTTCAGGAAAGTATTAACACAGTTGAAAATGAACAGGTAAAATGTAAATCTCAGCATGTAAAATGATAACTTTTACTTACAGAGCTCAGATTGTTATGATATATATACACATAAAGTCCTGTATTAACAAGGAAGGATTTGTTTTGAAAAACATCTTTTATGCACACAGCTGTGGATTTCATTATGCGTTGTTTATCTTGGTTTATTGTAAATCCTCAGAAAATGACAGTGCTTCAGCATAAGGTGAACAATTTTACTTAATTGGCTAGAGACTGTTGTGTTGGAGTAGTTCAGTTTCTCTAGAAGCCTAGGTGGTCAGGAAATACAGACCTGAGTTGAGGAAAAAAGTGTTTGGCATCTCTAGGATGCCTGAAAGGACTCTTCCGTGGCTTCCCACAGAGAGGAAAAAATAAAGACTCTGTAATGATTTACCTTTCATGTGAATAAAACAGTATCTTTTTTTTTTTATTTTTTTTCCCGAATGTGCAACAGATCCTCAATGGTGGGAAGACTAATGCCATACTTCACTTAGGATTTCATTCAACCACAATCAGTATCGGATGTTTAAGGAGGAGTTTTTGAAGCTAAATACCTCTTAGTTCCCTTCACCCTTGTGTATAAATTCCTATACAAAACCAATTAAAATCATTGCTGTCTTGAAATTATAGTTTGCATTAATGTACTCATCGCAACGTTTTATCATCTCACTCTATAAATCTCTAACCAGGCAGAATCCTGCAAGAAGACAGCACTCTGGGGGCCTTCTGATGGAAAAATAAATGCCTGGTTGCAAGTACATGTGAAGGATGCTGTTTCTAAGAAGAAGGAGGAACCTTTATAGAGCTTTTTTTGAATTAGGCAAACCTTAAAACTGTGAGAACAGAAGGCAAAACTTGAGGAAAAGAAGACATCATAGATAGTGAAGATTTTTTAATGGGTTATTTTATTCCCTATTCATATAATTTTTTTGTTTTAATGAAATACACATGTAGAGATTGGAAGCATTTTGATGTTCTTTAGATATCTATCTTTAAATAAGTAGGACACCAAAAGGCTCTTCCTCCTCTGCAGTCCCCTGACATAATCTCCCTGCATACTGTATGCCAATAATAAAAGTGCAATTTTTAATTTAGCTAGCGAGTGAAAGCCACATCTGTTACAAAATGGCCAGTTGCAAACCTAAATTTCCCAAAAGACAAAAACCCTACAGTTCAAAGCCCTAGCTTCCAGCTGTCTCTCAAAGACAGAATAGCACAACATGAAATAAGATCCCAAGGTAGGACAGTTTCCTGTGTATCGCAAAAAACAAAATAAATTAATTATCTTTCAAACTATTTATCAAATCTGAGTTTCACACATTGATTGTAGTTGTTATTGACATTTAGATAGTTAATGCAACATTTTATGTAACTTGAAATACTTCAAGTAAATCAAATTGCTTGATGGTTAGAATCCTGAGCTTCAACAAACATGTATCACTTAGAGCTCTGGTTCAATATACCATTCACTATCCATCTAACATATTTTCTTCTGAAGACAAGTGCAAATGGACTGGCCAGATGAATGATGGTTCTTGTCAAGCTTTTGCCTCGGTCCGTACAATCGCTGGACAAAATACAGAAATAATTTATTGTGCAGAAGCTGAAGCCTTGGTTCCTCCTTCCAAGACTGTGCTAACCAGGAAGACAAGAGATGTGGTCACATGTCCTCCCTGTAAATATTCTGTTTCCTATACAAGTGGTGCAGTTGCAACAAAGCAAAGAAAAAGCTCCCCTTTGGTCTGATTATAGCCTGGCATTTTCCTTGGTGGTTAAAGATATGGCTTTGAGTGTCCTTGAGCCAGGAAGAATGCTGAGCACAAGATGTTCCCTCTGACTCTGATGTTCTCTAGCTGCTGTGTATGTACTGCTCTTTTCTTCATATCTGCTTTAAAAATAAAGCAACTACCTAAAAAATTAATAAATAAATAATTTTAAAAGTCTGATCCAAATGCTGGGTCTTCAGTGTCAGGAGAGCACTGGCAAAGAAATTTTTTGTTTTGGCTTGGAGATGTGCATGAGGCATAAGCTGATTTAGTCTGTAATGGGTATCCTCAAAAAAACGAAAAATAGAAGGATGGATTTTTATGTGAAATGTTGTGATGTATTGCATCTGTTGAATGTTGTATAAAATGCTTGTATATGCCTTAAGTTGGTACCTCCAATGTTATATAAGTCCACAAACCATTTTGGGGGTGATTTGCATTTAAATGCAAGTACCTGAGTTTTGCCTAAGGCCAGCTATATGTACTTCAGTCATTTAATGAGTTGTACCTTAAAGTTCTATGAACAAATATATTTTAGCTCTAAATTCAGACAGCTATACAGTTTTCAGCTGTTCATTTTCAGGCAAAAGAAAAATCACAAAATTTTGTACTAATTTTGATACTTGAGTTTCTAGAGCATGAATCAGTGTTTCTGGGGTACAAACCCTGTTTAATTGAAACAAACACTCCTCATAACTTCTATAGGTCTTTGTCACAAGGTTTTTCTCTGAACACCCCACCATTTTTCCTGTTAATTTTCTGAAGAGTCCCCATGTAAAATGCAGTTTAACTTGATACTTGAACCAGTTTTTCAGTCAGAAGACTGATAACAGAGAATTAATAGGGCAGTAACATGAGTCATTATTTTATCAATATTTTCTGAAGTACATTTAGTGTACTGAATTTCAGACTGGGCTAGTGATGATTTCCCAGAAAATAGAATATTTTTTCCAGCTAGCTTTTTAGAGTATGTTCCCTTCTTCTAGAACAGAATTGGATTATTGCTATTATGATGCTAATTCTGCAGCTTCCTCAAGGTACTAAGAGCTGCATACCATCCATATGTTCTGCTGTGTTCCTAAAATTGACCACAAACTCTTCAAAGTGTGGCTACTGCCATAATTTCTGTTTCTCTTACCTTTTGCAAGCCACTGCATAGTTACATTTTTTACAGATTCAAGCCTCTAGTCTACCATTTATCTTTTATCAAGTATATAAATATGATATTTAAAGACAGGAAGGGAGGAATGAGAATCTGATGAACTCCTACACCTTATTAGATGTCTTTAAAGTTAGATAATTTGAAGACCTTCCAGAGGTTTACAAATTGCTTCACTGAATTACAGTCAATACAACTGTGCAATGAGCTCACTAAACAGAATTCTCACAATAATAACAATGTTGTTAGAAAGGAGACATTTGACTAAAAGGTAATGTGATTGCCAATTTCTTTAATAGGCATTCTTAATGAATTTTATCAGAAGACTGATTCACATAGAACATGCACAATTAGCTGTGCCCATATTTAATACACCACAATTGCCACAATAGCCTTGGTTCCATTACTTCTTAGAAGTGCTTTTCTTCTAAAGTGTACTGTGCATTAATATAATATCCTAAGCATTATATACAGATAAAAAGTCACTTTTTTATTGCTCATGTTCCCCAAATTATGATACACATAAAAAAATGATAAGTTTACAATACAAAATATCTTAATCAGCTGAAGAAAGAGGATAATTAAGCCTCCTTTGAAACTTGGTTTGAAGCAAACATACAGAGATGTGATTTTTGGTCCTTGGTCAATGACTGAATAAAAAAATTCAGTAGAATTTATTGCTGAAACCTGTTGTATTAAAACAACAATGAAAATTTATACCAGGTTAAGGTTGTGACAACACTTTGTTCTGATATATATATATTTTTTTTTTTTTTTCTTCTCAAACATATTACACTGTCTTGCATAGGACTATGTTCAAAAACACAGCAGGAAGTTCTCTAAGCAAAACAATTTTTTTTTTACAAAGTCTTCTTAATTTTTTTTCTTTGTGATTTTTTTCATTGTTTCTGCCTTTCATCTTCTGTTGCGCCTTAACATATCAATTTAATTCTGAAATCAGGCTGAATATTTCAGCTTTCCCTATCAGGGAAAACAGACATATGGATCTTTCTCTTATTAGCACTAGATAAGAGCTGCTACCCTCATATGGCACACAAGCATGCCACATCCTCTCAAGCCCTGAGCAGGCTTCAGCAAGCAATGTCACTGTAATTGTATGTGGATAATCTTTGCTGAGTTGTGCAGGGAACTGCACCTTGGCACTTCTGCATCTGTCACACAAGCCAAACTCTCAATACAGATGAACTCTCTACAGACAGCTGAAATATGAAGGCTATTTGTCTAGATATATTGAGTAGAGAGACTATTTGAAAGCCTAAGATTATTTGTTCCATTATTTTAATCAACTCAGATTTATGAGTTGAATGATTTTTGCAGCCTGGAGTAGTGTTTTGTCTGTTTCAAGTAGGAGGTGACATGAACTTACGTGAAAACAGTAACAGACAGATATTGCAGAGAATTAAAACGGAAGCTACTGAAAAATGCCAAGTCATTGAAATCAAAACTTTATTTTTGTTGGGGGTTGAATTTTTC
>VZTT01031870.1:1532-20708 GCA_013400855.1 Buphagus erythrorhynchus | reverse complement strand
ACAAACCAAGTATCCCACCTATGCCCAGAGAGCCTTTTTCCTAAACAGAAAAAAAATCCAAAACCCAGTAATAATAATAATTTTTTTAAAAGCCAAAACAAAATGAAACCACAGGTCAAGACTTAACATGAAGAAGAAAGGAATCAGGAAAAAAATTCAGTTATCTAGTATCGTATGCAGTAATTAAGTAAGAGAAGAAAAATAAACTTTTACTTCAGTCACAAACACAGAAAAAAAGAAACTGGAATAATCAGTTACATCTCTCAGTTTGTGTTCTGGTGCAGCTCAAAGCATGTCCAGAGTCTGGTGAATGACAGCAGTTTTCCTGGTGCTTGACAGTCACAAATTCCTGCCTTGGTTACCTTTGCAACCTGGATGATACTTTCTCAGATACATCTTTTGAAATACTAACTGATGACGATTAACAACCTGTCTTGCTTGTGATCAGAGCAATAAAACTGTTCATGGCTGCTCCTATTGCCTCTTATTTGGCAGTCAGAAGTGACCACAGCCTCTATCTTCCATCACTTCTGCCCCGTTTTCTAGGCTGCTAAGAAGTCTGAAGTTTTAGAGATTTAACCTGTTGCTATGACAATGCTAGTTCTTATAACCTGGCTTCCAAAATCCCTGTTCTTGCCTAAGTTTCTGTCAAGAAGAAAGCCAGAAAATCACACAGAAAACTCTTGCAAACTAAAGGCAAGAGGAGACTTTTCTTGTAGTGAGTAGCCCTTGTAGCTCTGTGCCTCACCTCTTGCCAAGGCTACGTTTGGAAAGGACACTCCTTTCCTTTCTACCAGAGCGGTTCCTTTGGAAACACAGACTTGCACAGAGAATGCAGTAAATTACCAGATATCTCAGCTGTCGTGCCTCTTCCTTCCACCCTGTTATTCTTTTTAATGGCTTGCCAATGTGAAGATCTTTTCATGAAACAGTAAACAAAGGGTTCTCATGTCCCTTAGCAGATTTCCTTAACTGAGGTAGTTGGATATCCTATTTTAAGGCTGAGAAAACAGCTGATCCAAAACAAACCCAGATCCACAGTGATGGTCACAAAATTGTAACAAGGTTCTCTAAGTTCCAGGCATTACTGAGCAGCTTCCCAGAGCGTCACTGTTAACCAGAAACATATACAGGTAGCAAGTTTTAAAAGTATATTAACATATTAAAGTCACATACTTAATTCAGCTGTACAGAATTCAGTTCTACACTGCTAAAGGAATGAAAATAGGAGGTTTTATCTATCGCATGGAAAAGAAAAAGAAGGCAAGAAAGGAAGTATCTTCAGCAGTTGGTTTACTCCTATCTTTAGTAACCCTGTCACAAACCAACCAGAGTACATAGGGCAAGATGGTAGGATAAAACAAAAGGAAATGTATGAGAGTAAATGGGGTTGATTTCATTTTATATATTTATATTGTTATATGCACACACACAGTATATACGCAGACTGAAGTTCTACACACATACATACGCAGGTATTTCCTTTCCGTCTTTTGCCCTAAATTCAATCCTGCTTTGAAATGCATAGCCCACACACAGCTCCCACAGATACCAGTGACAGTGCGCATGCCCGTCTCTGGGCTAAAACTAGTTTCTTTGGAATACCTTAGGCATGAAGCCCAGCTTCATTTTTGATACTACTTTATATTTAACTTTTGTTTGCTCTATGTGACTATTGATGATCCTAAACAAATTTAAAGAAAAGCACATGGTTTTTTTTGGATTCCTGAACATACATTTTCACGATCTACATCAGTATATATGGTTCCATATTTCACAGAATATCCACCCCATAATGAGCTGCACTTCAGAAGGGCAGGGAGTGGGTGTATAAGAAGTCTAGGCCTTTATTCTTGAAAGCAAACTTTTACATACACAGAATTGAACTGCATCATAACTTCAGTGTTAACTCTTGTGAATGTAATATGTTTTTAAAATTGGTATTTTAGAAACAAAAAGAACTAATAAAGGAAACAGCCTTACAAAAATGAGTATATTCCACTTTCCTCTCCCAAACAGTTAAAGAAAATAAGTCTTGTTTGGGAAATATAGAGAGAAGTCATAGGTCCCACTCACACACCTGTGATATTAACATAGCTTACTTTCATTTGCTGTGTGTTTTCCTCATATTAAAAATGAAAGCACAAAAAATAATATCCACTGTAGCCTTACCTCACACATCCATCCATTCACTTCAGCTCCTCGACCATAATAACATTCCCAAACATACCCCCTGTGCTCTCAGTTCATGCACACTTGCTACTCAACTACAGCTCATTAAGCTGCACACCTGCAGTGACTTAACTCGTGCTTTACTCGGCTCTGAAACCCCACCCCCAGAAAGAGTGAAATCATTCATACTTCACACTCTCATTAAATGTTGTCTTCTCCTTATGAACTCTGTGCCAACTTCCCTGATGAATCCAACCTGTAATACTCAGCAGGGAACTGAAGAGCAACTCTTTATTATGCCAGCTACACACAAATATGTAACTATTTAGGAGGAATAAAAAAATGTAATTTCCAGGTTAGGTGATATGGATGGCCATTGCCTTTAAACAGGAGCAATCTGTATGTAACCACGTATCACTAAGCATTTAAATGTGTGAAGAGATGCCAGAATTTAAAGCTTCTTCTCTTCACTAAACACCATTTTAACTAAAAATATGTACTATAGGGACAGGCTTTCCATATGAATACTGTGATTTTTAAATGCTGTCTGTATTTTGAGTCTCTGAGAGACACATGGTGTTTATGTACCACCTGCATATGCAGAAAGAAATGGAGTAGATGTGAAGATAAAGCCCACAGCTAAAGAATCCTTGGTGGGGAAAAAAGGCTTTGCTGTGGGAACCTTTAGTATCACCCATGTTTTTTGAGAATTCTGTTTGCAAATGGTTTCATGGCCTGTTCCATGGAAGTAAATTTCCAACCATAAATGAAACTCTACAGGCAGAAATCCCCAGGGTTCCCACCATGGAAAATTCCTTTTCATCACCTTCCATCCACAGGGTTGAATTTATCTTTGACGTAACACCACTGGTGTTAATACTACATGAAAGATCAATTTCCCTTACATCATTTGTTTCATTTTTTAAAGCCAAGGAAGCCAGTTCAGGCACTCCAAAAGAGTAAACCACCTTATTTCCATTTCCACCTGTACCTTAGAGCCAACTATTTAGTCCCACTATCCCTACTGGTGAGTTAGATTTTATGGTCAATGCAGGATGATATTCTAGTGAAGGATGTTGATAAAATAGTCACAACCAGTTCAAAACTGGATTCAGTTTTGAACATACCTTAGGGTGGGGTACTGTGGATTAAAGGTATCCAGAAGAGTACGCTCTCTCCAGCCTGAGGATATCAATAGTGGTTGACTAAGAGGCAAGAGGTAGTGATGGCCTGTGTATTGCCCACAGCATTTCAGCTGTATCTTTTCTAGGGGGGTTAATGATGATCAACAGTTCTCGTCCCTCAGAGATAGCTGGTAGCTGTCTAGAGCTGTGTTAGGGGCTATGTTTTAGGCATGGAGTACACAATACTGTCCTTAATATCCGGAGAACTACCATTTCTGAGTTAGCCAGAGGCTGTGGTGCAGTAAATCCAGAAGCTGTCCCTCCTGTGATATATGTTCCCCTTACTTTCCATCCAGTGTGCCTGACCTTCATGCCCACAGAACTGCTTTTGAAAAGCAGTGCAAAGGTCCATGGCTTTCATGCTCCATTTTACATGGGACATGATTTATGAGTAGAAATCTTGTAAAAATGGAATTTCAGATGCATTTCCTTCACTGACAGGTTGGCAAACATAAATCACAATGCAAGTGCCAAAATCCCTGCCAGTGATCAACAGATTTTATCAAGCTTTTATAGCCTTCAAAAGCAAGCTCCACAGAATCTTGTTCTAATTTATTATTAATTTGCTATTAGAAAATAGCATTGAATGAGAAATATTTGCTACAATGCCATGCACACAAACTCTCTGCAATACCTGCAAATAAATTATATCTTCTTCTGATCTAAAAATACGTATTTCTTATTATATTCTTGGAAGAATGGGGAAAGTTACTTGGTTACAAAAACACCACAAATCCTGAGCACTGTGTAAATGGTCTCATTTTATGCACTGACTTTGTGCACATCTGTGCAAATAAAGCCATTGTTACAAGCACAAAGAGCTGCAGCATACAATACAAGCAGCTATGAAACCATGAGTGCTGCTATGTGTTCAGTCTTTAAATGGAAGTGGCACATCTGCTTTTGGCATAGGAGTGTAAATCAATCCAAGATGTTTATTAAAAAGTCAGTAACGACCTGTCCACACACTCTTTCCTCCATCCAGCCTTGGGTTTGTTCTCGCTTTGTTATTTTCCTGGCAGTTAAACATGGGCTCTGCACACTGAAAGTATGTGGTGTTTCTTCACGTACGGATAACATAACATGTCACGTAATATTGAACAAGTATGTGATGCAGAATGGTTTGGACAAAAATGCGAGCCAAAATGAGGTGGGGAGGAAAGGGTAAGTACAAACAGCTACAGAACAGTGACCGAAAGGTCTGTTACTCTGCAAAAGGCAACTGTGTTTTCTAATACCCTTTGAATTACTAAGACCTAGATTTGATTCCATGTTCCAGCTCTTGGCAATTAATGAGCAAAATTTGCAATAGTGAAGGGTGGTGAATATTTTCTTAAGGAAGTCAATAACTGACTTTGCATTTGCTGAAGGTATTTATACCACTGGGTATTATACCACTGGGTCTACCTGAGCAGGCCTGGTAGGAGCACAGGCCTTTCAGCTCTGGCATGGGTTGACCAGCAAGAAAGTCAACATAATATTGGCACTGGCCAATACTGACACTGCAAACTGGCCCTTTTTGTGAGTAATTGCTGGTGTATTTGGCACAACCTGTAGCATGTTTCCTTCCCATGGACTGAGGAGCTCTAGGGTTTGCTGTTGAACAGCAGTCCAAGGACAACAATGCCTTTTGTGGGCAGCTCTTTGTGGGCTACCTGCATGAAGCAGCACTTAAAAGACTGGACCTCATGATGAAGGCAATGACTCTAGGTCTGAGAGTAGAGCCTGAGCCATGCAGTGCTCCTTCCTCTTCCATCAAAGGATGCACAGGAAAGCATCCTAGGAAAGGTAATCCTCAACAGCTAGGCAGGAGGAGCAACCCATTCTGTGTCCCAGTGAAGGGCCTAGTTCGTAGCTTGTCTTTGAGTAACCAGAAGTAGAAAGAAAAATACAATGGATTCTTGACTTCCATGTGGGGAGATCATAACAGCGATGTTGTTCTTCAAATGCATTGAAGGAAACAAGACATGTCCTGTCAGATACTAAAGGGAGGCTCATCCACTGGAAAGGCAGTATCTCTTTTGTATGATGGCAGTGGAAAACCACTGTTTTAAGAGATTAGATTGAAAAACAGACTGTTTGATGGGAAATGGTTCAGGAAGGCTTGTTGTGCAGAAGAGGGAACAGAGGCTGCTGGAAGTCTGCCACCCAGTGTTTTATACTTGCACATTTAATTGACTAGACTGAACAAACATCTTCTGTAATTGTTCATTTCTTCTTTGTTAAAATGGTCAGGATATATTAAAAGGCTGGATTCCATATGGTATGTTTCAGTGATAATGTTACCTATTAGCTCTGTCCCAAAGTGTCTAAGATTACTGTAAATTTGTTAATTGGGTGTCTTTTCATCTGTAGTAGAAATTCAGCTGCATGAGTGACCCAGGTGGATTTGCTCAGCAATACAGAACATACCAGGACAGAATTTATACAGTCATTTCTACTGAAGGCTAGAATTATCTTGATCAGACTTGTTACAGCATCTTGTTAAAATCTTTTAGCCAGGGAAAAATATTAATTAAATTAAATCAAATCAAAATACTCAGGTAGCCCAGAAAAGTTAAAAAATGAAAAGATAAGGTAATGCTTTCTCCCATTTATTCCACCCACTCTTAAGTTTCTCCTTTTAATTTAATTTAATTTTATTCCATATGCCTGATAATGGGACTTTGTGGAACTGAACCTTTTACAAGTTGCTGTGCTAGCTTTTTGGAGAGCATCTCGGACAGGTCTCTTCATTTCCATTTCATCTTTCTATGGCTGAAACATTGTTATTTAAATGAGTGCTTTGAGCTCAGATTTTTTTAATGCAAATGTGTGCTGCTTCCCTATTGAATTGAAACCATCAATAGTTCCTTTTCCCTATGAAAAGCAGGATAAAAAGTAATATTCTCAGGACCGAAGGTGAGTTGGGACGCTACTTTCATGTGAATTTAAGCTAAAAAGGGGAGTTACACACAATGGTGAAGTATCAAAATATTGGCTTAATCCTCCTTCTGCCCAAGATATGATTAAAGCAGTTCTGTATATTTAAAGAACAGCTGATGTAGGGAAGGTGCCAAGACATAGTAGACCAGTCACACTCTCTCAAGGCATTCTGTATAAGCTGTTTAGGGGAGTGCATACAGAAGTGAGACACTATGTGCCTCCAGCAGTCTTATGGTGCTCTACACCATCCTTGCTTTTGAAGGTTGTGACGCATTTTAATTTGAAAGTAGTGTCCTCTCATTTTTAGTTTTTTGGAAGCTGTCTACCAGGAACCATAGTCTGAACTTCCAGAACATCTTAGAAGGAAGTAATAGGAAGAAGGTAAAAAATAATAGATTCTTGGTTTCCTTTAGAGTATACTGCATGCCTGTCTTCAAGCTATTATTTTAGCTATAATGTCTAGAAATGTAGGGCTCTTTTTAAATCTGTGAATGTGGAAGTTCTCCAGTAATCACAAGCCTCCTGGAGCAGGAGTGTTCTGCTCATCAGATATTGCAAGATATGAAAAACACCACATCCCATGCCCCCAGCATCAAAAGGGTTGGCAACACCTGAGTTGCATCCACCCCTGATCTCTGCCAGACCAAGAGGCATGTGATGCTGAAGCACGTGGATTGTCTCATCCCTTCTCCCACTGGACAAGCTCTCATCTCACAGCAAAAAATGCCACAGTCCATGCCCAGTAGCACCCATGCCAGCAGTATTAGCAAACAGACCTCAGAGACTCAGCTCCCCTTTTAATCACAGAAGTTGTTGTTTTCTCTCAGTGTCAGTGGTTGTTGTTCCAGCTCAGGCTTTTAAAGAAGTTATTCCTGGACTAATGAAAACTTGAAGTGCTGCTTACTCTGTAAGACCAAATTTATGGATGAGGAGACAACTTCAGCCTGCCAGGTGATAATTTGGCACCCTTATGTCAGTGTTAAAATCCCTACAGCTGTAAATATTTATTGGATATGAAATATACTCCAGCTAACACATTATCATATGAATAAATCTAACCTTAAATAAAGCATGTGCTCTCCATCTTTTATTAAGTTTATAAAATTCTTGATTCTTGCTCTGCACATTCTCAGCTTAATACAGCTATTCCAATGTACAGCAATCTGTGGTGTGCCTTGATTTCTTTTTTAATGCAGCATTTGGCTACTTGCATTTCACCTCTTACAGCTTTTGCAAAGTTTTGATTTGATAGGACAAGCACAGTGAGGGCATTAGGACCAAGAAAAAGACGCACACATTGCTCTGTATTATGTCTGGCAAAGTGCTTCCTGACTGAGTGCCGTAGTTATGTGTGAAACAAAGTCAGGGACCGACTACTTCTCATCTGTTGATCACAGCTAACTTGAAGGCTCTGAACGGGGGAGAGCTGTCAGATTTGCTTTCAGAGATACAGTGCTTCAATCCAGGCAGCAACTGGAAACTTTGAAGAAGCAGGATCTACTCTGGAATAAACTACAAGAAACGGGATTTCTTTCGACTTAGAATTTTAAAAGGGAAAAAAAATATCAAAGCTTTAGTTACTCTTTTAATCAGCAAAGCATGCACTTTCCTAACTAAGCTGGGACTCCGTATAATAAAGGATCTACTTTATCTCACTGGCTCCATGCTACATTTTACTACAGTAAGTATAATATTAATAGGAATGTTATCATTTTTTTTTCTGTAAATAGAGAGGAAAGCATGAAATGGCATCAGTGAAATGTGAAGGGAGGAAAAAAATCCTCTTGGCAGATAGTGAAAACCAGGGCTTTTGTGCAACCCGAGGACTGAAATCTGAGGAAGATCCAAGCGATACTTAACATGACCATCTGTATCATTTTGTCACCAACAGTATGTTCTTGAGAAAGAAGTGCAGATATGGATCACGTAAGCTGCAGTTTCTCTTACTGTTCCTGATGCTGGGTTTTTTGCTACTGATGGTTACAACGCTGAATCCACCATCCAGCAACCAGAGCAAGGAAGGGACTTTCCAGCCTGTGGAGTTCAACCCCCGGGAAGGGTATCAGATGGACTTTGTGGAGACCCAAGAGATGCTGGAAACCCAGGAGGAAAGCCAGCAGTATTACCCTTTGGATGGTCTATCGCCTTTCATCTCCCTGCGGGAGGATGAGCTGATCATGGCCGTCGTGTCTCCCACCGGCAAAAGGAACCACAGCAAAGCCAGGAAGGGCTATCGCGTGGTGAAGCAGCAGAGCAGGCGGCCGGAGGGGAAGGCAGAGGGGGCCCCCGAGTCCCAGCCGCTGTCCCTTCCCCTGCAGGATGGGCAAGGGGCTGCTGCGGGGGAGCGGCCGCTCGGCCTTGAAACCCACGGCTTTAACGAGGTGCTCAGCGAGCGGATCGCGCTGCGCCGGGACCTGCCTGAGGTACGACACCCGTTGTAAGTAAAACACCCTATTTCACTTCTGGGGGAAAACCTGCCTCCTTCCCCGCGCCGCCGCGCTCCGCAGAACCTCTCCTCCTCTAGACCTCGCGTCTTTCCTATCAAACTCCCCGCTCCGGGTCGGGCGCTCCGTTCCTCAGACCAGGGACGCTCCCAGCCTCCTCCGGGAGGTGGTTCAAGCCCTCAGAGCGGGCGGGAGGCAAAGGCGGAGGGGGGCACGGTGCCGGGGGGCGGCCGGGGCTGGCTGGGTGAGCGGAGCGGAGTGCCGGGGCGGTATGAGCGCGGACGGGGCGGTGTGAGCGCGGACAGGGCGNCGGGCCCCCGCCCTTCTCTGTCCGTCCGTCTGTCCGTCCTTCTGTCCGGCTGCTGGGCCGCGGAGGGGAAGAAGCAGCTTCCCTTCTCGGCCAGGCCCCGTCTCAGCCTACCTGCCATAGCTATGGGGTCACTGGGCTTACAAAGTGATGAATGAGTCAGGAGTTGGGGCTTTCAGCTCTTCCAGAATAAAAGTGACCCGATGGTCACTCATAAAAGTGGAGCCGACTCTGCCCTGGTGTGGCTTCACTTTAAATATCTTGTGCAGTTTTGGGCACCACAATATAAGAAAGATATAAAGCTATTAAAGAGTGTCCAGAGGAGGCCAACAAAGATGGCAATGGGTCTGGAGGAGAAGCCGTGTGAAGAGCGGCTGAGGTGCCTTGGTCTGTTCAGCCTGGAGGAGACTGAGGGGAGACCTCATTGCTGTCCACGGGCTCCTCACAAGGGGAGGAGGAGGGACAGGCACTGATCTCTGTGGTGACCAGTGACAGGACCCGAGGCAGTGGCCTGAAGTTGTGTCGGGAGGTTTAGGTTGGGTATTCGAAAGAGGTTTTTCACCCAGAGGGTCGCTGGGCACTGGAACAGCTCCCCAGGGTAGTGCGCACAGCACTAAGCCTGACAGTTCAAGGAGAGTTTGGACAATGCTCTCAGGCAAATGGTGTGACCCTTAGGGTGTCCTGGGCAGGGCATTGAGGAACTGGACTCAATGATCCTTGTGGGTCCTTCCAACTCAGAATATCCTGTGATTCTTTGGCAAGTAGTGAGAGGAAACTCCCGGGAGGAAGGAAGGTGGAGATTGGTGTGTCAGACAAGCTCTGCCAACATCACAATACCTGTCAGCAGCCAGGCTGTAAGGCCACCACGAAAAAATGTTGCATTTGAAGCCCAAGGTGTTAGATTTGAAGTCTAGAGACTTGAGAGCCAGTTGCCCCAGCAGCCCAGGAGGGGTTCATCACACTTCTTAAAAAGCATCTGAGGTGTATCTACTATCAAGCTGCCCCAGGGAAAGTTCAGGTTGGACATTAGGAGGAATTTCTTCAAAGAAAGGGCAATTAAACATTGGAATGAAATGTCCAGGGAGGTGTGGAGTCACTCCTGGATGTTTAAGTAAAGACTGGACATGGCACATAGTGCTGTAGTCTCGTTGAGAAGGTGACAGTCAGTCAAAGACTGGACTTTACGATCTCAGAGGTCTTTTCCAGCCTAATTGATTCTGTGATATGCTTCCCTTCCCAGGGAGAGGGCAAGGGATATGAGTGGTGTCTTGTCTCCTGTAACAAAAACAATTGTAGTTCTCTCATAGGGCACAGTGGAAAGATGTACTGGAAAACATTTTAAATAAGACTCAGAATAATTTTTTTTTCTAGTGTTCATTTTTCACATGTTTCACAGACAGCTGGCAGCTCTAATTTAAGGGTACAGTCTCAAAGAAAGAGAAAAGATATAGTGTTTTCTGTACTTATTGACTAGGTTCAATGTTGATTTGGTTAAATACATTAAATAATGACATGCTGATATTATTTCAGTTATTTTTTGGCATGCTTCACTGCTAACTCTTTGAACTATGTAATGTTCAAAGGAGGAATGACTACGCTGGTTTACTGCCTGTGGTGGAAAGCCAAAAAACAGTTCGGCAGTTGAAGGGCCATCCAACAAGAGACAGCTTTAGTTAATACTGATCTTGGTAAAATTTAAGCCGTGGTCTTAGAGCTCTTGGATGGATTTTGCTGTCTGACTAGCTACAGCCTAAAGAGCTCTCAACACCACAGCTTACAAAGCCCAGACTGAAACCCCAGATCTCGGCATCTGAGACTGATGTAAATCCAGATCATAAACCTGCAGCAGAATATGTCAAAGCCAGATCTGTCTTTTATGGCACAACACACAAACCACAATGATAATTTTTAGGTGTAGTTTACTCTGGGGGCCTGGCTCACAACTGTGTCAGTCCAGTTTTACAGCAGTGTAAAAAAAGAGCAAACCAGAATCAGATTGTCTGTGTCTCTATTTGGTTTGCATCATGTTGTTCATCACAATGTCTATTATTATTTAATTAGAGGGGAGCCAACAAGTTAGAGATGTTTCAGTGAGTTACCTCCATGGACGCAGTCTCCCTCATGTCACTTGAAATTGGATGGCAAATACTTCACATAATAAAGCAGCCCATCCTCTGAGATATCTTCATCCCTCAAAGTGCTTTCTGCTGCTTTTAGTTACTCCAGCTGGGACTGACCCTCTCCTGGGACACCTGAATCAAGCTTGCCATTGTGACATTTATAATGGGGGTTCTGCCCAAAATAAAGGTCTATTTTCCTCTCATGGGTTTGAGTGTCAAAAGGCAAAAGAAACTCACAAGGTATCTACAAAAGTTTTAGGTTTCATTACAAAAGTATAGCTTCCTGTGGAGTGCAGTTTGGAGCTGAATCTCAATGAAACATTTTCCTGAAGGTGAGTGGGAGTCCCTGTCAGCTCTGCCTTTGCCTTGTCAGAACTGCTCTCTGTTCATTGCTGCATTGACAATTCCTTGTTTTTCACAAATTTGATTAAATCACTGTGTCTCATAACAGTCACAGCCCTGACTTTTTGAAATGCCAATTTATGATAGACAGTCTATGAAACTGCTCCAAATTACAGGGAAGGTATTTTTGTGTACCAGTACCCTTGTGCATTTTTGTGAAGATTAGATATCTATATTGCAAGTCTTTGCCAATCTCCATGGCAACTAAGCACTCGCCACCAAGGTTATGTGTTCAAGTACAGTTATTTTCAATTCTTTTCCAATTAAGATTTTACAACAGCCTTATTTTCTTGCTATACCCACAGTACTAGCAACTAGGTGCAAATAGCACCTAGCTTCTGGTTAGAAGCTGCTTGGTAGTAAAAGAACTGCATCAGATCTTCACTTTTCTTAATTACTTCTCAATTCTACTGCTTGAAAGTACTCACTCCCAAGTCATGAGAGTATTCTTTTCTTGATCCTGCTGAAAATGAAAGCAACCATCTTATATGAAATTGTGAGGTAACAGTATTGTTGATTACACAAAATTAGTAAACCAAGAACAATACAGATTAACTACAGTGTAAAAATCATCAGGAAAATCTGCCTTTCTATGCAAAAAAAAGTGAACTATTGAAAAATATAATAAATTATTATGATTGTGCTCATTTTGTATGAAGTGCATCTATAGTAATCATTTATGTGTATTCATAATTAAATCATTCAGACAATGGATTCTCTAAAGTCATTAGCATCTTTGTGTCTGGATAGTGTCTAGCAGCATAGGACCTCAGTGCATGAACGGAAGCACTAAGTAAAACGCTAATAAACAGAAATACTAAAATTATATCCCTTACATGAGTTTCTGCTGAGTAGCCAATTGTTTAACAACCACTGTAAAATCTGTATAATTATTTGCTTGGCAATAAAAAAATGCTGAAGTAACAATGGGCTACATTCAGCCAATTGTGTAATTCCTTGAAGAAATTCTTGCTGCTGGAGATTAAATGAGTTAGAACATTGAATGACTGTTATTTGGGAAATGAAAAGATTTTTAAAATGTGCTTTCTAATGTCAGCAAAGCAATATATAGACATAATCATTGCATATCTACAATGGGAATTTGAAGGCATTTTCTTGAAAATGTGCATCCTCACACCAGAATAGATGGTTTTCATATATACTTTCTGTGAGGATGATTGAGAAGTGTTTGTCATCTTTAAATGTTTTGAGTTATTGTGGTGGTTTAACACCAGCTGG
Source organism: Buphagus erythrorhynchus (assembly GCA_013400855.1). Lineage (NCBI taxonomy): Eukaryota > Metazoa > Chordata > Aves > Passeriformes > Sturnidae > Buphagus > Buphagus erythrorhynchus. The sequence goes on along the minus strand of VZTT01031870.1, from coordinate 7,915 downwards.
GAATTAAACTTCCCCCTGTTCCCCTCTGGTGAGAGAAGGACAAAGGAGAGACTGTGGGCTGAGATAACACTTTACTGAAGGAAACAGCAAAGGAGTAAGAAACAGACAGTGAGAGCAGCAATATTAATAACACAAGTATACAAAAAGAGAAGATGCTTTTTACACAAAAGGTATTCACTGCCTTGGCTTAGCTCTGCATAGCCACTGAGACAAAAACAAGATGGCAGGGGGACGTTCCTGTGCTTTGGCAATGGCAGTAGTTGTTCTAGAGACAAAGACAAGATGGCAGGGGGATGTTCCTGTGACTCAGCAATAACAGTGGTTATTCCAGAGACAAAGACAAGATGGCAGGGGGATGTTCCTGTGGCTTGGCAGTGTTACTCAATCATTCCTGAGACTAAGACAAGATGGTGGGCGCTCTCCTTACCCAGTGCCACGTGGCCTCCTGAGACAAAGACAAGATGGCAGACTCTCCCTGCAGCCAGTGTTCCCCAAGACAATGAAAAACAATGATGGAACAAACCCCCAAAACTGGATTTTCCACATTGCACCATGCCACCCACTTCCAGACTGCTCTTCTGATTTGATTGCACACTGACTCCCAGCCTCATTCAGCAGTGATTCATTTTAATTGGAAAAGCAACCTGTACAAACTTTATAGTGAAAATACATTTTCTTTCTTAAATGTATCTATATTTGTAATCGTGGCCCATTGTAAGGATCCATATTATTGCCATAAATGACAGATGTTGGCTTAATTCACTAGGATCTTGGTCAGGTAGCCCACAGGTATACTGCTCGGTTGTGCAGATGAGTTATTTTATTTGTTAGTCTTAATGGCACTGCAGTTGTTTGCTCTTTTTTCTCTTACTTGAGAAAATGTGGAAATTGGTGGAGGCTGACTGACCTGCTTTATCTCTCACTCTGCTGTAATTATCTTCACTTCTTCGTTGCATTCTGGACTGTTTTTGTTTGAGATCTGTTTTTTGAGGCAGACAGAGCAGGAAAAAGAAATATCCCAGAACAAAGGAACACTTTCCTCTTTTTGTATTGTAATTTTGATAGTGCCATTCCCATATTTTCACTTCATATTCCAGTTTTGGACACCTTTGTACTTCCTTTTCTTAGAAGTGAGTTGAGATGTTAAACTGCTCTCCACCCTGGAAGGTTTGGGTGCTGCTTGCAACTTTGCTCTGAGAAAAAAAGTAGCCATTTGTTCCAGTGTTTCCAGTGTCTTATTCATTTCACCCATGCAGGTGCCTACAGCAAAAATATGACTCCAGTCTGCCTACTGCTAGTGTCATCATCTGTTTCCACGATGAAGCCTGGTCTACTCTGCTGAGAACTGTGCACAGCATTATGGATACTGCCCCAAAGGCTTTCCTCAAGGATATCATCCTAGTCGATGATCTCAGCCAGCAAGGTAGCTCCCATTTCTCTGTATGTGAGTTCTTTTTTCCAAAACTTCGGGGAAGAAACTGTCTTCCTCCAAGAAGTGTGTGAGAGAGGAGAGGAGAAGACAAAGAGGACTCTCAGGAAGTGAGCTAAGCAGAGCCCAGAGTTGGTTACTAGATTTCACTGTCCATCCCTAGAATTCAGCATAGCCTTTCAACTTTGAAATGAATTTCTTTTTTCCCTCACATCATGTACAACCACTCTGAACTTTCTTACTTTAAAATAAGATCACAGTATGCAAATCTTAGGATTCCCACTGGACCAAAACTGCTGTCATAATTTCCAGACTTGGATTTTGGCTGAAGCATAGAGTGGAAAAGTCCACATTGCTAAAGTAATCCAAAGTGCTTGGGAAAGCCAAACACCTGTAGTATCTCACTCTCATCTGTATATTTTATGAGATGATGAGAGCATCCACCTTTTGCTGAAAAAAGGAGAGGAGGCTATTAAGTTTCCCACAGGAATAGCTTCATTCCTTGTGAATCTCAGTTTCCATTAGTCTCTACTTCCCTTTGACATTATGCTGCTGTAGAAATATTTGAAACGTGGCCTACTTGTCCATTTAAAACAAATGCCCCTGAAACATTTTACCAGCAAGAAGTAGCATCTCCTACTACCTGTTTCTTTTCTATAACAGCTTGAATCAAAGCTAAAACATTTCAGTGACTGTTCTGTTTCTGACAGGGCCCCTGAAGTCAGCTCTGAGTGAATACATCTCCAAGCTGGATGGTGTGAAGCTCATCCGGAGCAACAAGAGGCTTGGAGTCATCCGAGGTCGGATGCTAGGAGCTGCACGGGCTGCTGGAGATGTGCTTATCTTCATGGATTCACACTGCGAGTGTCAGAAGGGCTGGCTGGAGCCCCTCCTGGCCAGGCTCTCCAGCAATCGGTAAATATCCCTGGATATGCTAATTTCTGCTGAAAGGGACATGTTTGGGAAATGTTGGGTAGTTTTTGTAATCCTCCCTTGGTTACCTTCTTGCTTCTGGTCATATCCCTTTTATTTTCCACGTTACCACCATATGCATCACTCTGATATGTGGGAAGCAGGATAGGTCTCACAGCTGACAGCCCTCACTTTACACCCAGTGTAAATTTCAAAACTTGTATCCAGTTAGAGCTTTAAGAAGGCTTCCTGGTGGTCTGAACTAAAAAGGTTTCAGTCTCAATCTGTTTGTAAATCGGCAAACATCCACCAGAGAAAACTACTGCAAGACTGCATTATTTTTACTTTTTAGCCATCTCAGTGATGAAGCCAAGAATAAAATGCTTTGTCCTCCTGAGCCAGTTTGGCTGTGTACCAACGTCACCTTTTGGCCGCCATTTCTCTTCCACAGAAAAAGCCCAGACTTTCTGGGCAGTCTAGATAGGTCTAACTAATCACAGGTACTTTCACTGACACCAAAGTAACAAAGGTAGGGATTCATATTTCTGAGTATTTTATGTTTAGGCTGGTTCTTGGGCTTGCCTTCTAATGTACAGCTGAGCTCATCTATGCAGTCCTTTGAAGAGATTAAAACCACTGCAAATGTTTCTAGGCTTACATGTCAGTAAATCTTTTATTAAAGGGACTTTTTTGAAAGAAAAATTACTACATTAACTTGTCACCTGGCAAAAAAAATTGCTGGAGGGGGTAAAAAAAAATCTTAAAACTCTTACTAGACTGTTAAACAGTCACTCTAAACACCTTTAAAGGGTACTGGAAGAAGCTGCTTTTATGGCTTATTATGTTTCCTTATAAGAGAATTAATGTGAGCTTTTAGAAATTATTACATCATTTGAATAAAAACATTAAGAACACTAAAATCAAGAGTAATGCTGCGCTAGAATGTCAGGAATATTCTTTTCAAAAATGTCCTCCTTGGAAAAGCAGATTATTTTTTGTTTGCTGACTAATTAGATGGTTTACTATGAATATACTTCATTAATATTCAGAATATTCTTCTGCCTTGAACTATAGTCTATTTTTGATGTTCAAGCAAAATTACTGTGTGTATCAATTGACCAGTCCTTATTCAAGGGTGTTGAAATTGCTGAAATTTTAAAAGAGTTACAAAAAGTCTCAGTGGAGAGCTATAGTGAAGGGAGAATTACAACAGCAGGAAAGAAGTTAGGACCCCACAACCCCACAATGTCAAAAATTCACTGTCAAAAATTATCCCTCCTGAGGGAATGCAAAGCCTCCAAGTCTGCTATCATTCAGAGATTCTGTAGCACTGTCATCAGGGGGTCAGAAAGGAATTACCTTCCCTTACAGGCCCCATATGCTCATTCATTCCTCCAGGATAGCAGAATTTAACAGTGAATTAACTAATATCTAATTGGATTAATGAAGCAGAGGTGGAAAACTGATTGGATAATAGTAGGGGTTAAGCCATCCCTTTTTTGCGTGCTGTATCAGTCATTGTGTCTTACCCTGGAAGCTTTGTCACTGCTAGGAGAACCTGTGACGTCCTCCATTGAGGAGGGAAAATAAGGTCTAAAGCACCTGGCAGTCACCTTCCCTTACTGTCCCTCTTTCTCCAGCTGAAGAATGGTGGCAATAACACTGACCCTATCAGGAAGTTAATTCATGACTTTTCATAAATTGCTTGTAATGCTTGCATGGATATCACCATGGAAATGTAAAGCATTAGCATAGTCAACTTGGCTTCATTTAGCACTTGAGGAGCTGTTAAATTGAATCATGTGCACGCCCTGAGACTACCCAAGTGAGGAAAGCACAGAAAGTTGAGAGTGACTGGTGAAATATCCATCTTTCCTCTTCTTAATGTACCAATTAAACTGTAACTCATGCACTTTTGCTGGAGGGACAGGATGGGAAAACACTTGATCACCTGGAGTGGGTNTTTCTAGACTCCTGATCAAAGTGTGTCACTATTACTGTGATCTCTCTTAGAGTGATGCTGAGAGATCCTTGCTCAGACTGAGATCTCACTGTAAGTTGAACATGCTCACAGCAAGAGAGATACTCCCAGTTCTTAGTAGACAGTAGGATAAATATAAGAAAAATTATTCCTGTTTTACAGGTATAGAAATATTTATACAGAAATACTTGACAAATATTTGACTTGTTCTAGGTAATGACATTTCATCTCCCTACATGATGGCTTTATTCACTAACCCAATCTAGTTTATTTTTCTGAAAAAAAATATGAAGTCATTCTAAAATAATTGGATATACACTTTTGAGCACCTTGATTGCGACACGATCTGTGAACCATGCCTAATAAATTGACTGGGAAGCTGTGCATCAGCTTAGTATATTGCCTAGAGAATGGTTCAGTGGTTTCTAAGGCATTCCTTGACATTTTGATTATTCTGGGATGAATACCATAGGTACCTGGACAATATTAGGAAACTACATGAGATGCCCCACAGATCATTTCATTTGACAACTGTTTGTGTTCCAGGCTAATTCCAGGTGAGTAGCATGGTGCATAACAATGCAGCTGTGCCATTATTACAGTCATCTTTGGAAGGGTTTACCTTTTCCAGGGGACTGCAGAGCTGCTATTTTGTATTCCATCCAAAGGCAGGGAAAGGCAGAGGGGGCATATAATGAACTGTGCCATGAAGCCTTAAAAATGTTGTTCCTTTGATCTAAAAACAGTGGACACCATGCTGAAACAGGATGATTAAATCAAAAAATCCAAAATGTATTTCCTTAAAATACTTCATGCAAGTAAAATGAACCTTGATTATATCTTTGACAAGGAATTCCACCCTAAAAGAGGCCTGGGCACCATAACTATGGACAGAGGGATGGTTTGCAAAGGAATAGCTGGCCCTTAGGACCTCTGCCCTGCTCCTCATTGCAATGGCTGTTTCTCTCTGTGCTGGAGCACTGCCTATACCACAGCTCAAATATTAGATTAGGAAACAGAAGCCTGTTATATTATTTTAAAAAGCTTATCTAGTTTCTAAAATTCAAAGTGCCTCTACTTAGCACTGTGCTTCTAGGTCACTAACCTTTAATGAAAATGCTGATAAACATAATAGGAAATTAGCATAGCACTGGAAAGGTGTTTCATCATCTGTATGCTCCCATCAGGAACAAATGGAAGCCTCTGCTTGTAGATACATGAATAGAAAGAATCCTGCTATCTGGAAATTTTCTATGTGGTTCTGATTTTAGAGTAATACAAAAGAGAGAAGGGAAATATTTTGCACTATAGATGAACAGCTTCTTCGTCTCTTTTATTCTGATTCCCCACTTTTCAGTGGCCCATATCCCAGCTTTTTGAGCTACCAAATACATAAGCCATCTGTTTTCTAACTTCTCACAAGCTTGGGGAAGCATGATGTTATCCATTCAGAGCCCACACAACCCCAGCGTCTGAGTATGCAATTCCATGCTGCTCTCACTGTTTTGAAAGCCTTCCATACACTTCACATGTGACAGCCTGCTTCCTGGGATTTCTGTGTTTGCTCGATCTTTTATATCCCCCATTTGTCAATAACACTCATTTCAAATTCAGTAAATGTTCTGCATTTACATGGTAGGTTATGGGAAGATAAGCTATCTCTTTACAATCTTTCACAGTTGATCAGGATCAGAAGGTGACCTATTTTAAAGAAGTTGAGGTAAAGGAAAATAAAGATGAGAGTTTAAAGCCAAAGGCAAATATTACTGCTAAACACAGGAGCAATAAAGATTTAGGCATAATTCATGGCTCAGTGCCCTGAATGTCCAGTGTTAAAAGGTGTTGGTTACCTCTACAGATTTTGTTACTCTACATACAAGTTTTAATATTTTAGACAAAAAAGGCAGGTTCAAAAATTATTATTTTTTAATAAAGCATTCCCAAGCATTCCCTTAGCACTCTGCTTTGCAGAGATTTACTTAGTGCTTAGCATATGAATAGTCCATTCAAGTAGACTGTTCCTATGCCCTAAGTTAGTCTGGAGCTGGTCTGTAAGGCAGT